>JAXDDX010000071.1:1335000-1447500 GCA_034670405.1 Hoplostethus atlanticus | reverse complement strand
TTGATCACCAGAGATGTCTTAAAGATATAGCACCATAGTTCATAACCAGATATGAGATTAGGGGTTGAATGTTGATTATTATTAGATTATCAGTTCAGTCATCACATTTTTGAAAATGGATACTCTTTTTCATCAGAAGTGTCTTCCGTCACTGATTGGGACGAGGGGGCTGCAATAAATAAAGGCCACAAATTCAAACTTTGAAAGACCATAACTGCTACACCACTGGTCCAATTGTGATGAAACTTGGAGGGACGGTGCATCTTGTTACTGATTGGCCCAAGAGGTGCTTGCATCGTTTGTGGGATGATATATTTCACTTGTTTTAAAGTTGGAAGCTTCCCTGATGAGCTTCCTCCTTGCACGATCACAGTCGTTGGAGGGACATCTTGATGTAGGAAAGGTCCTGCTGCTGCCATATTTCCTCCACTTCTTGATTACGGTCTTCAGAGGCTGATCTCTTGAATTTTTTTTAAATGAGCGCGTTTCTCCTCCACAAAAATGACGTGGAGGCAACACGCCTGGAAACAGGAAGTGGCCTGGCAGTGAAATAGCGTGGTGGAAAGTAGGGGCCTGGGAGTCATGGGGGTGGATGGATGTACACACTTCAACCTTCAACTCCAACAATCGGAGTTCAATTCCCAGCTCGTGCCAAGAAGTTTCATTAACCTTAACTAAATTGTCTTAGTTGCCTGACCGTCAGCTAACCCTTTCACGTGACAAACAAGTGAAAATGGCGTCCAATTCGTGATATTGTCACATAATCCAATTTCAGGTGGAGGAATGTAATGTTCACATCATTTTTTTGTCCACAACACATAATCTGCATTTCAGAGTTAGCGGTTATTTTATCAAATCTTTTTGGACTGTGTTGGGACTTCACAGTGTTCCAGGCTATATTTAAGGTCCTTGAAATGTTTTTTATGGCCCTCCAATAAACTGAAGCTTTCAACAATCTTGAATGTGTTGAGCTGTTGGTGGTTGTCTTCGCACCATCCGACGAACCTCTCCACCAGACTCCTGTACTCATCCTCATTGTCCTCGTTGATGCAACCCAAAGCATCTAGCGTCTACTCACAGCAAAAAGGACCAACTTTATTTTGACTTCAAACTTCGGTGATGATAAAGTACTGCATATATATTTCAGGGTGCCAGCATGAATTCTGTTGCTTGGTGTACTTGAGCGTATAGACCTGCACAGAAAGCAGCTGTTGAGGTAGCGGACTGTTTTATTGCTGTTTTCAATGTAATGCCATTCTCCTGATGCTCAATCACCTGATGGAGGATGAGGGCAGAAATTAGTTAAGTAATAAATTAAACTTTGCATAACTGTGCAGCGCTTCGTAGCCAATGGAGTTGCGTCGATAAACTTGCGATAGATGGTTCAAAGGCCAACAGGACAGTGTGAACGCACATAAAAAGGCGCCACTGTTCCAGCAGGAGGGCAGTCACTGGAGGGTCCGTGAAAGCAATGGCTCAGCTAATGCTTCTTCTGCTCTTGGTGTGGGTCGGTGAGTATTCAACACTTGTGTCTATGTGGTAGTTTACACAGCTGATACTTTACCCATTACTTTACCTTTTTAAGGTATCACTTTAGATCTCTGGAAGTGATGCATTCTTGAAATGTGGTCATTTATGTGATGGCAGGTTTTTATTTGCAAGAAGTTCCCATTTCTTTCTTTCTTCTTTTGCACCTTGACAGAAAGACAAAAACCTGTTAAAGTCTTCTTCCACTGACAGTTTACAGTTAGCAAGTTTTTTTTAGTAATTAGCTGTACAGTGTTCTCTCTCTGTCTCTCTCTCTCTCTCTCTCTCTCTGTCTCTCTTGCTGTTTCACTGTGTTTAGGGTCTGTCTGTCTGTCTGTCTGTCTGTCTGATCCATGATATCCTCCTGAGACATCTTAGACCAACAGTTCTCTTTTCATAATAAATCATTGGAGGAATCTCTCCGTCACGGTGGGCGATGTGCAAAAGAGGATCATCAACGGTACACTATGTAGATCAGATGAGCGGCTATACCATGTAGACCTGAGGGCAACGGTAATGGCTAATAGTGGAATATGTGGTGGCTCTCTGATCAGTGACCGGTGGGTTTTGACTGCGACTCACTGCTGGCCTCCAGGAAGGTGAGAAAGGAAGTGCTACAATATATTGCTCACTCCATGAATCCAGTCTGAAACTCTTCTTTTTGAAGTGCCAGTCTTCGATGCATTCATGTAATTATAATGGTGTCACGATCGAATACAAAACAAATACATTAAAAACTAAAGTACCAAAAAGGCAGGCCTTAGATTTCACAATGTTCCCCTTTACCTACGACTTTAGGTCTGTGCTCTGGTGAGAAATCAATCTATCAGTATCAGACTGATTGGGACGACATTTCCATTCAGCATATGTAACTGCAGTGTTTAACCAGTCAACCACTGGGTCACAACCAATAAGTGGGTTGCAGGACAGTTCCAATCAAGAACGTCCTGCCAGGTTTATATTCATAGGCGTAAACATCAAATAATATATATTGTTATTGGATAGAAAATGTTATTTTCTTTCATACATTTAGAATTCTGGGGTTTTGCTTTAGGAGCGAGTTGTTCATGTGCACAACTGTTAACTGAACTGTTTGAGGCTATAGGAATAACATATTGGATTTCTTAAACTGATCGATGTTCCCCTTTAACCCTCTACCCAGTGGTAGACGTCTGTATGCAACTGTAGGTGTGCATCCAGGTCAACATAACCAAACACAGATAATCACAACAAGCCATGTCTTTAATGACACTAACGGCGATCATGACATCATGCTACTGCAGCTTCCTAACCCTGTTCAGAATCCATCTATCATACCTCTTCCTGACTGTGACACAAGGTGAGTTGTTGTCTTTCCCCCAAAATATCTTTGTCTGGTTCCATATAGGAGACTTCCATGATATCTGTGATTCATTGGGTTCAACATTTTGCCCCACAACTGGTGTCGTATTGGTTTATTGGATCTAGACTTATTTTCACTTACAATTTGTTGTGCAAGGACTATATGACACCTTGCATGTATGGGCTGTAATATACACCTCTTTACTCGTTACTCGTTTCAAAAGGAATAGAATTGCTTTTCTTATTACTCCCTGGGAGAAGTAACTTGTTACACTACTCGTTATCTTACTTTTTACCCCCCTACAAATAATCAACAGAGATTGTTTCCTCTTACTGTCAAAATACTCCTGTGCTGCTCTGTGACTGATGACCAAATACTGCAGCTTTTCTTTTAGTACCTGCTATAGTTTACACTGGACAACAATATTTTTGTAAAGTAATGGGATTACTTCCAGCCACTGAAAGTAAACATATCCATCTTTAATCCAAGCTAGCTATCTAGCGTGTTATGACCAGTTCTGACAACAACAAAACCTGGATGGACGATGTATTTATCTCAGTGGTAACTCATATTATTACTGAAATTGAAATAGTATTTCATTACACTATGCGTTACTGCAGAAAGTAATACTATTACTGACGAGATACTGAGTAACGTGTTACCACCCATCACTTACTGGAGGCGTAAAGGGTCTAATTCAATAAAACATCTCTGACGGGAGGTCAACTCTTGGTAACTTTACTGACATGATCAGAAGCAGCACAAGGAATAAATCCATCAGGTCCTGTGTGTTGGTCTCCTTTAACCACTTAGATCTCTGTTCGCATGTTGTGGGGACTGTTTTGGTTCCAACACTTTGACTTCCAAGCCAGCCAAAGGGCGATCACTTCAGACTGCAGGATTAGCTGCCAACTCCATAGGTCCTAATGGTGAAAGAGGTGAGAATGTGTTTGATAATTTGACCATCACAAAGGACATATAATTGATTATAAACCCTTTTTGTAACGTGTTACTTTATATTTCATATCCAACAACATACGACAATATGACGTTGTTTCAGATAATAATTCATTTTCATAAGGTTTAGTGATTTTAATTTAGTGTTTTTAGTTGCAATCTGTCTTAAAATGATATGAATCTTAAAATGTGAGTCAGTTCCATCAAGTGCAGCTCACAAATGACAATTTCTTGAAATGGGACAGATCACTAAACTTGAAATGCATTTCATGAAAGTAAAATGATCTAACCCTCAGTGGTAGATTGAATTTTCTCAAGAATTTTTCTTTGTTATGACTATATTAGATTAAATGGCTTCTTAGTTTTGAAGTGTAGAATCTCACTTTCCTTTTCCATTCTCTAGTACCTACTCGGGTAGATCACCTGCGCTGTGGAAATGTAAGTGTTGTCAAGTGTCCAGCGTACACTGGGATACGTGGAGAAACTTACTTGGCATTACTGACAGATCAATACTTGTTCTGTGGACAGTCTCCTACAGTGGATATCTGTTTAGTGAGTAATCATCTGCATGACCTCCAACCTTTCATCTTCTGTTCAGTCATTACAAATTAGATAGTAGATAGTAAATAAATGACCAGTACAAACTCTTGGATTTTTGCCACATCTATACTTATCTTTATCTATTTTTTGTTTTTTTCTTCTCTCCATCTTCCTCTCTCTCAGGGTGACTCTGGTGGAGGAGTGGTGCACAAAGGACAGATTTATGGTGTCATTTCTTTCACTTGTGATATTATCCATGCATGTGCTGCACCAGCTGGGTTCATGAATGTCTGTAAATACAAACCATGGATCCAAAGTATTACTGGCCTATAGTCTAGTCTGGAACTATAACAATAAACACTGAGATCTATCTACGAGATCTCACCTCTACAAGAAACTTCATCTGATCTTCGTGTCGTTTTTCCCCCAGAAAATGTGCTCATACAGACTGGATACAGTGTTTGTCACAATGATCATGTAAAGTTATGATTCTCCTAACATGAGATAGTAGGCTGGTCAATAATGTGTCAACCTACATTGAGCATTTTAAAGCAGGTAGTGAAATAAGTAACGCGGCTGTCCGGTGACTAAATGGTTAGAAAGACTTGCAGGCTCGTAACTGAAACGTCACGTCTGATCTCATTGTGTCCTGCTGAACCGTTACAACTACAACTTTAGACCATGTACCGACAATTTACTGTCAATTGTGGAATAATCCTGTTAACGTAATATAAATGTCCCAAGTTGACTACCGTTAATGTAATAACTTTTCTCCTATCAATGTAATGATTTTATTACGTTAACAGGAAAGTGGAACATTTTGTAAATGTAATTCATTCACATTGATCACCAGAGATGTCTTAAAGATATAGCACCATAGTTCATAACCAGATATGAGATTAGGGGTTGAATTTTGATTATTATTAGATTATCAATTCAGTCATCACATTTTTGAAAATGGATACTCTTTTTCATCAGAAGTGTCTTCCGTCACTGATTGGGACGATGGGGCTGCAATAAATAAAGGCCACAAATTCAAACTTTGAAAGATTACATTACATTACATTACATTACAGTCATTTAGCAGACGCTTTTATCCAAAGCGACTTACAATAAGTGACTTACAATAAGTGCATTCAAGTGCAAAGATCATAACTGCTACACCACTGGTCCAATTGTGATGAAACTTGGAGGGAATGTGCATCTTGTTACTGATTGGCCCAAGAGGTGCTTGCATCGTTTGTGGGATGATATATTTCACTTGTTTTAAAGTTGGAAGCTTCCCTGATGAGCTTCCTCCTTGCACGATCACAGTCGTTGGAGGGACATCTTGATGTAGGAAAGGTCCTGCTGCTGCCATATTTCCTCCACTTCTTGATTACGGTCTTCAGAGGCTGATCTCTTGAATTTTTTTTAAATGAGCGCGTTTCTCCTCCACAAAAATGACGTGGAGGCAACACGCCTGGAAACAGGAAGTGGCCTGGCAGTGAAATAGCGTGGTGGAAAGTAAGGGCCTGGGAGTCATGGGGGTGGATGGATGTACACACTTCAACCTTCAACTCCAACAATCGGGGTTCAATTCCCAGCTCGTGCCAAGAAGTTTCATTAACCTTAACTAAATTGTCTTAGTTGCCTGACCGTCAGCTAACCCTTTCACGTGACAAACAAGTGAAAATGGCGTCCAATTCGTGATATTGTCACATAATCCAATTTCAGGTGGAGGAATGTAATGTTCACATCATTTTTTTGTCCACAACACATAATCTGCATTTCAGAGTTAGCGGTTATTTTATCAAATCTTTTTGGACTGTGTTGGGACTTCACAGTGTTCCAGGCTATATTTAAGGTCCTTGAAATGTTTTTTATGGCCCTCCAATAAACTGAAGCTTTCAACAATCTTGAATGTGTTGAGCTGTTGGTGGTTGTCTTCGCACCATCCGACGAACCTCTCCACCAGATTCCTGTACTCATCCTCATTGTCCTCGTTGATGCAACCCAAAGCATGTAGCGTCTACTCACAGCAAAAGGACCAACTTTATTTTGACTTCAAACTTCGGTGATGATAAAGTACTGCATATATATTTCAGGGTGCCAGCATGAATTCTGTTGCTTGGTGTACTTGAGCCTATAGACCTGCACAGAAAGCAGCTGTTGAGGTAGCGGACTGTTTTATTGCTGTTTTCAATGTAATGCCATTCTCCTGATGCTCAATCACCTGATGGAGGATGAGGGCAGAAAACTTTGCATAACTGTGCAGCGCTTCGTAGCCAATGGAGTTGCGTCGATAAACTTGCGATAGATGGTTCAAAGGCCAACAGGACAGTGTGAACGCACATAAAAAGGCGCCACTGTTCCAGCAGGAGGGCAGTCACTGGAGGGTCCGTGAAAGCAATGGCTCAGCTAATGCTTCTTCTGCTCTTGGTGTGGGTCGGTGAGTATTCAACACTTGTGTCTATGTGGTAGTTTACACAGCTGATACTTTACCCATTACTTTACCTTTTTAAGGTATCACTTTAGATCTCTGGAAGTGATGCATTCTTGAAATGTGATCATTTATGTGATGGCAGGTTTTTATTTGCAAGAAGTTCCCATTTCTTTCTTTCTTCTTTTGCACCTTGACAGAAAGACAAAAACCTTGTTAAAGTTTTCTTCCACTGACAGTTTACAGTTAGCAAGTTTTTTTTAGTAATTAGCTGTACAGTGTTCTCTCTCTGTCTCTCTCTCTCTCTCTCTCTCTCTGTCTCTCTTGCTCTTTCACTGTGTTTAGGGTCTGTCTGTCTGTCTGTCTGTCTGTCTGTCTGTCTGTCTGTCTGTCTGTCTGTCTGTCTGATCCATGATATCCTCCTCAGACATCTTAGACCAACAGTTTTCTTTTCATAATAAATCACTGAAGGAATCTCTCCGTCTTTTTCAGATGTCACGGTGGGCGATGTGCAAAAGAGGATCATCAATGGTACACTATGTAGATCAGATGAGCGGCTGTACCATGTAGACCTGAGGGGAAGATTTCTCTGTGGTGGCTCTCTGATCAGTGACCGGTGGGTTTTGACTGCGACTCACTGCTGGCCTCCAGGAAGGTGAGAAAGGAAGTGCTACAATATATTGCTCACTCCATAAATCGAGTCTGAAACTCTTCTTTTTGAAGTGCCAGTCTTTGATGTATTCATGTAATTATAATGGTGTCACTGTCACGGCCCCAGCCCCGGCTCCGGGGTTTCCCCATGTTTTCACCTCCCCTGTCTGTCACTGTCTGTCTATGTGGGTGTGGTCCCGTCTCCCGGCCCTGCCTCTCCTCCACACCTGTCACATATCAAGCCATCAGCCCAGCAGTATTTCAACCCCGGCTCCTCAACCACTCGTCGCCAGATTGTTCCGCCTTATTCGTGGTATTCGCATTCTCGGCCGCTCAAGATCCCTATCTGAGTTTATTCCCCTGTGTGCCTTCGGCTATTCTAACCCAACTCTCTTGTCTCCTAAGATTCCCTGTGTGTTCGACCCCTTGTGTCTCCTCGCTGTATCCACCAGCTTGCCTGTCTCCCCCTGCTCCAGCCACACCTGCCTGCTCCAGCTTCACCCCGCGTCCCTCGCTCCTGCCTTACCAACCCGGATCATCCCCGTCCAGCCCAGTCCCTGCACCCCCCACCTTCCCACACCTGCTCCCTCATTAAAAACACCTTTTTCCCTACTCCGTTGTCCGGGTCTGCCTTTCTGGGTCCTAGTAACTGCTATCGCTGACAGTCACGATCGTATACAAAACAAATACATTAAAAACTAAAGTACCAAAAAGGCAGACCTTTGAATTTCACAATGTACCCCTTTACCTACGACTTTAGGTCTGTGCTCTGGTGAGAAACCAATCTATCAGTATCAGACTGATTGGGACGACATTTCCATTCAGCATATGTAACTGCAGTGTTTAACCAGTCAACCACTGGGTCACAACCAATAAGTGGGTTGCAGGACAGTTCCAATCAAGAAAGTCCTGCCAGGCTTATATTCAAAACACGATGGACATCTAATACACATGTGTCTGTTATCACTGAAAGGAAAAATAATATATATTGTATATATTATTGGATAGAAAATGTTATTTTCTTTTAATAACTTTTCTTTTAGAAATTTTGACTTCTGGGGCCTTGCTTTAGGAGCGAGTTGTTCATGTGCACAGCTGTTAACTGAACTGTTTGAGGCTATAGGAATAACATATTGGATTTCTTAAACTGATCGATGTTCCCCTTTAACCCTCTACCCAGTGGTAGACGTCTGGAAGCAACTGTAGGTGTGCATCCAGGTCAACATCGACAAACACAGATAATCACAACAAGACATGTCTTTAATGATACTCACGGCTATCATGACATCATGCTAGTGCAGCTTCCTAACCCTGTTCAGAATCCATCTACCATACCTCTTCCTGACTGTGACACAAGGTGAGTTGTTGTCTTTCCCCCAAAATATCTTTGTCTGGTTCCATATAGGAGACTTCCATGATATCTGTGATTCATTGGGTTCAACATTTTGCCCCACTACTGGTGTCGTATTGGTTTATTGGATCTAGACTTATTTTCACTCACAATTTGTTGTGCAAGGACTATATGACACCTTGCATGTATGGGCTGTAATATACACCTCTTTACTCGTTACTCCTTTCAAAAGGAATAGAATTGCTTTTCTTATTACTCCCTGGGAGAAGTAACTTGTTACACTACTCGTTATCTTACTTTTTACCCCCCCTACAAATAATCAACAGAGATTGTTTCCTCTTACCGTCAAAATACTCCTGTGCTGCTCTGTGACTGATGACCAAATACTGCAGCTTTTCTTTTAGTACCTGCTATAGTTTACACTGGACAACAATATTTTTGTAAAGTAATGGGATTACTTCCAGCCACTGAATGTAAACATATCCATCTTTAATCCAAGCTAGCTATCTAGCGCAGTATGTGGCGCGACGTGTTATGACCAGTTCTGACAGCAACAAAACCTGGATGGACGATGTATTTATCTCAGTGGTAACTCATATTATTACTGAAATTGAAATAGTATTTCATTACACTATGCGTTACTGCAGAAAGTAATACTATTACTGACGAGATACTGAGTAACGTGTTACCGCCCATCACTTACTGGAGGCGTAAAGGGTCTAATTCAATAAAACATCTCTGACGGGAGGTCAACTCTTGATAACTTTACTGACATGATCAGAAGCAGCACAAGGAATAAATCCATCAGGTCCTGTGTGTTGGTCTCCTTTAACCACTTAGATCTCTGTTCACATGTTGTGGGTTCTGTTTTATTCAGCGGTTCCAACACTTTGACAGTTCAGATTGCAGGATTCGGTGCCAACTCCACAGGTCCTAATGGTGAAAGAGGTGAGAATGTGTTTGATAATTTGACCATCACAAAGGACATATAAATGGTTATAAACCCTTTTTCTAATGTGTTACTTTATATTTGATATCCAACAACATACGACAATATGACGTTGTTTCAGATAATAATTCATTTTCATAAGGTTTAGTGGTTTTAATTTAGTGTTTTTAGTTGCAATCTGTCTTAAAATGATATTAATCTTAAAATGTGAGTCAGTTCCATCAAGTGCAGCTCACAAATGACAATTTCTTGAAATCACTAAACTTGAAATGCATTTCATGAAAGTAAAATTATCTAACCCTCAATGGTAGATTGAATTTTCTCAAGAATTTTTCTTTTTTATGACTATATTAGATTAAATGGCTTCTTAGTTTTGAAGTGTAGAATCTCACTTTCCTTTTCCATTCTCTAGTAATTGCTCGGGTAGATGACCTGCGCTGTGGAAATGTAAGTGTTGTCAACTGTTCAGCGTACCCTGCGATACCTTTAGAACCTCACGAGGCAGCACTAACGCGTCAACACATGTTCTGTGGACAGTCTTGTACAGTGGATACCTCTGCTGTGAGTAATCATCTGCATGACCTCTAACTTTTCATCTTATGTTCAGTCAGTAAAAATGTTGTAATGACTGAGGAAGTTAGTAATGACGAGGACTAACGCTTGAATTTTTGCCACATCTATATTTCTTTATCTTCCATTTCTTCTCTCCATCTTTCTCTCTCTCAGGGTGACTCTGGTGGAGGAGTGGTGCATGAAGGACAGATTTATGGTGTCCATTCTTTCACTTATAATGGTACCCATGCATGTGCTGCACCACTTGCGTTCATGGATGTCTGTGAATACAAACAATGGATCAAAAATATTACTGGCATAGTCTAGTCTAGTCTGGAACTATAATAATAAACACTGAGATCTATCTACGAGATCTCACCTCTACAAGAAACTTCATCTGATCTTCGTGTCGTTTTTTTCCCCCAGAAAATGTGCTCATACAGACTGGATACAGTGTTTGTCACAATGATCATGTAAAGTTATGATTCTCCTAACATGACTCCAGCTTTAGTTTTCTTACTTCTTCCACACCCAACAAGCCCGTGGCTAGCCCCGCTAGCTCGTTAGCTAACCAGCAGTCGAATATACTAACCAGACTAATTTGGTAAATTAAATCAAAACATGGTGACACTTACAGATTCCAATTTTGCAGATGGGTCACGTACCTTATGAATTGCTCCATCTTTAAGCTTCAATTTAGATGCTAATCCTGCCGTTGCTCAAGCAGAAAAACACACAGAAAAAACTGTAGCGGTTGCCGTTAAAAATAAAATTAATCCGCTCTGTCCTGGCATTTTCGCGTGTTGGGAGACTGTGCAGGGATCTATGTTGCTGCCTGCATCCTACAAAATAATAACTGGAGAGTTGATATATCGCCTAGATATGTTGTTTTAGCTTCACTCGTCGCAAAGTAATGGTGCATTCCAGTGTACTCGGAAATTTTGTTTTATTCACTAATGGCGCTGTAGTAGTTGATGTTGAGTTTAGATTCTTGTAACATTCTGAGACTTGCCATACAAACATGAGTTTGCTGCGGGCGATTATTTTTTCCCGAGCAGATGCACTGGAACACATTTAGATTGGAAGTTAAGAATACTGACTCGGAATTATCGATTTCCGAGTACAATGGAATGCACCATAAGCAACGGCTTGCGGCGCTGCCGTAATGCCGTAAATGGGATTGGTAATGCCGTAAATGGGATTGGTTGTTCACCTGGGCGTGGGCATGCTCTGAGAGGGGCTGGATTAGCCCCTTATGACGTCCAAAGGAACCACTTTCTGAAACGGGCTGTTTTTCTCCTATCTTTGGCACCGTTTTTGGAAAAAGGAAAATACAGAAAAACGGGTTGACTTCCAGATTTCAAATTTTCTCAGCTGCTTAGGTAAATGATTTCCTGTGGAACATGTATAAGCGCCAGGAATAAACCGTTTTCCATAATATGGGACCTTTAAGACCATTTCATGATCATACTCGTTTATTTTTTGAAAAGCACTTTGTTTGTTAAAATACTTCTATGAATAAAATTGACTTGACTAGACATTTTAGAGGAAAGCTGCCACGGTAGAACGCATTCAAGTGGAAGGAGTCACCATTGATCCCAATTTGGGTTGTCAGGTCCTGACAAGCCAATCAATGTCTCTGCAGCATCCGTGGTGCCTGGCACGTAGTTATTTACTACTGGCAGCCTCTAACAAAACACCAGGGAGAAAAGCATTGAGAAGCACGTATACGATATATAATATAAAGTATATTTCACTTATGGCCCACCGTGAACCCCAAATGCATGCACACACACACTCAAACAATAATCAGGCATCTTTCCCACCTGGTGCGGGAGAGATGACTACAGGCTGACCCTCCCCCCAATTTACAAGAAGGCTTCGTTAATCAGTTAGCCGTTGTTAATCAGCACAAAGGAATAAGTCAGATTGATGTCGCTGTCTGCTGTCACGCCCTCCAGGAAAGCAAAGTGAGACAGACGACCACACGGGCTCTTGTCCTACCACAGTTTCTAATGATGCTCGTGACTGATGGCACAATCAGACGGATCTGAAACACTGTAGAGAAATAAACCTGAATGAAGAAGCACGATGAAGAGCAGTCAAACGAATGAACAAATTACATGGTGGAGGGTCTATCTATTGATCTACAGCAGGGATGGGCAACCACGTGCCACGGGGGGCCAAGAGGCTGCAGGTTTTTCCTTCCAACCAAAGACTACAGGAGGTGATTTCACTACTTAGTTCCTCCTTTCTGGTTGAAGGTCTGTTGATCAGGTAAATGCTGCTGTAGTCTTTGTATGTCGAGGAGCGCAGGGGGCCCAGAGGCTGGACGGACCATCCAATAACTGTGAGTCTGTTAGAAATCGCAAGTTAATTTCCCCTCCTCTCCACAAGGAGGCACCAAGCACTGGTTCAGTGTACTTGTGGTAGGACCTCCCACTGGCCTTGATAAGGATGTCCTCCTCTTTGTCTCCAAACCTCTTCACCTGAATGTTTGCCATGTGTCTTTTGAATGATCTTCAATGTAAGTTTCTTTCGATTGGTTTTTGTCTATTGATTCTATAATTGACATGAAGGTTAATTATTCTTGATTTATTGATTTTGTCACTTATCTTGAAATACGTGTTTGGCCAATCATTATTATAAATATGTATGGTATAATATTCAAATTGATTTAAAGGATGGATTTATGATTTGTTTGACCAAGATACTGGAATTTGGAATACTGGAATTTGTTTGTTTCTTTGTTTAGAACCATGGCAATCAACATCCACATTATTCATCTGCTCTGATAAATAAATGGACAATGGATTGCACCCCTTGTTTCCTGGTGGTGTGTGGCTCCAGTTAGAACCTTAATCCATAACAGAGTCCATCTGCTCTCCCACTGTAAGCCAGTCTGGATGAGGGACTCCTAACATGAACACAGTGTTGTACATCTTGCTGCCAGACGGATTAGGGGTGATAGATCGTTGAAGTTGAACTTTACACCTCCCGTCTGGAGGAATAACATATCATGCATATTATGTTTTTCACTACAACCAAATATGTTTTATTTTAATATCACAAGAAACAATACAAATTTTTTAATACATTTGACTGTAATATAATATAGTTCACCTCCCTGCTCTGAGAACAACTACATTACCCCTCTATCTTATCTTATTGTCCCTCATGCATCGTTCATTACTCTCAAAAACATCTTAACCCTTCCTGGGCTGAACATTTTCCATCACTCTGGGTGTCTGACTGTAACACTGTGTTTGCTCTCATTAACAATATTTATCATCATCATTTGAAGCTGCATGAGGCAACTGTGCCAGCAAGCGGTAACTTTCTGAATTTTGCACATTTCATTCCTTACAAATCACGTGACGTCAGTAAACTGCACTCTTCTGGACAGAGAGCTGGCTTGCTGTTTGTTCAGGGGACTGTTTTGTATTTTGCTCAAGTTTTGATGTGTCACTTCCTGTAGGCGGTGAAGTGCACACACCCGACACCTGAACGTAATTTGGCAAATCTGTGGCATCTCAGTTAGCGGCGTGTGGGATGCTGTTCTGTACTGCAGCCCCACTTTGTGCTGTTTAAACTGCTCTGTTTCTAGCTAAAGGTCTGGCCTAGTGCAGCTTCAATTGTCTGTAATGCACTTTCAGAATGTGATGTACAAAAAGGTTTATTATTATTATTATTATTATTATTATTATAACTAAGGCAATGCCAGGTGTGATTTCCCATTAGACATAACAGAACTTCCACGTCTTCTTCATGCAACCCAGGGTCAGCAGACTGACTCGCTGGTCCTGGAAGAGAAACAAAACAACAGAGACAATATGAAACGGTGGCGTCCTCGTCGCCACACACACACACACACACACACACACACACACACACACACACACACACACACACACACACACACACACACACAGGTTGAAGTTTTGTCCACCCAGAAACTTTAATTGAATTTATGCTTCATCATTAAGAACCAAAGCCATTCTTTGTCTCAGAGAGGAAATGACTCATCGTCCCACTCGTTCATGAATTCCCTTTTTTCACATTGTCTCCTTATCTCGGCATCCTGAAGTCTCAGCGGGATGCGTTCAATTCCGCAATTTTGACTGTAATTTGCGAAAGGCAGGTGCTCTAAATTAGCTTTTTTTTTGGGTCTTTGTGTTTTGAGGCTGCTGTGTCGAATCTCTCCCTGATTTCTACCTCACTGACTCTCTGTCGCTCTCCTCCTCCTGGGAAACTTGGAATCTGGCTTGCAAATAATCACCCAAGCTCTCTGATTAGGAACGTTTTGTTGCTTATCAAACATGACTTGAGTGAAAGTCAGTTAAAGGAGGCCATTTCCCCAGTATACTTTCAATACCTTCGATGTCTCCTTATTTTCTCTTTCTTTTGTGCTTGCCGCTGTACGAGGTGAGCGGTGGACTCAGGAGTTTTCCACTTCTGAGACGTTTCCAAGTTGATTTTAACAACGAACATCAAACTTTGAGTCTGTTTTGTTTGCAGTTAAGGAGCAAGCCATCGCATCAGAACAGTCGCTTCCTGCTGCAAGGTGTGCAAAGGTTTGAATGGGTCACATTCAGCCTCGAGATGAAAGTGAATCCAACGGCATCTTGAGTCTGAGAGCATTTCTCAATCAATTTATTATCAATAGTTTGTTCTGGGTCAGGATTGACAGTCAAGGGGCGACAAGAGGAAAGGCAATCCTTCCCTCCATTATTCCCTACTACTCTCCCTTTCTTCCACCCTCTTTCCCTCCCTCCCTCTCTTCCTCCCTCCTCCTCCCCCTCTGTCTCTCTGTCAGTCTTACCATTTACAGCAGTGTGCAGGGCTTCTTCTTGACCTTGGTGGGCTGGGGGCAGAGCACGGCCCGGATCGCCTCGTCGAACACCGTTTTTAGGCCACGCTGGGTCAAAGCCGAGCACTCCAGGTACTTCACTGAGTCTACACACACACACACACACACACACACACACTATTAAATTAGTTCATACGTGATGATTTTGAGGGTTTGCAAGTGAAGCTGTATGGAACATAAAAAGATGTGTTGTCATTTTTAAACCTTTTTTAAAGCCTCGTTTTATGAAGTAGTGAGTATTTGCAGCCTGATCGTTTGATCATTCATCAGCGTTCATTCACCTTTCTGTGCACACAGGCTTACAGTGGGTGGTTGTGAATACCGATACCGTTATTTCTGCATTGAAGCTGCTGATATTTTGGGCTGATATTCAGTGAATGTGACTGTTTTCATGCCCACAAAATATTCTTAGCATTGTGGAAAGTCCTCTGAAACATTTAGACCATGATGGGACACTAAAATGAATGAAATTGTTTTAGGTGTACTGGCAGCTCCTCAAGGCAGCGTGACCTGAATCACCCATTCAATGGTAGTGGAATTACTGAGAGATAACTGGCTGCCTTTAAATGAAGAATTCCTTTCCAAAGGACATTATTTAACAATTAAATGTATAAATAATATAAGAAAATAAAATAAAAGTCATTGCAGATTTTACTGACGTATTTTACCGATGTAGCTGTGGCCAGGGAGGACGCTCCATCATAACGGAGATGGACGGCATGGACTGGTTCGACTGATCCAACATCCGCCCGAAATATCAACAGTTGATATATCGGTCTAACTGTAGCTGTGAGTAGGCATTGCTTCGTTTTTTTTTTTTGGGGGGCGTCATACAAGACCTGAGGGGACCCCATGGGGGTGACTGACCTATCTCCTTGGCCAGAGCCAGACCCTGGGGGTAGGTGATGGGCGTCAGCTTCTTATCCTTCAGCTTCTCAATGGTCTCCTTCTCGTCCCGTAGATCCAGCTTGGTGCCCACCAGGATGATGGGCGTGGAGGGGCAGTGGTGGCGCACCTCTGGGTACCACTGGTGGAGGAGAGGGTAAAGGGAGGTAGATCAAGAGGGAAGCAGAGGGACGGGGGTGGCGGAGGCAGAGAAAGAGAGAGGAGGGTGAAGGGAGATGAGGGGAGAAGGCAGGAGACGGATAGAGGAGGATGGGGGAGTAGAGGGAATAAATAAATCAGCTTGGTCTCAGGACATTTTCAATCCCCAAACAAGTGTTACATTTTGAATGACCAAAACCTTTCATTCCTGAACCCCCCTCTCCCCCCTCTCCCCCCTCTCCCCATCTCCCCTCCCTCCACTACCCAGCCAACCAGTGTCAATCAGCAGGCAGCTGATTGCCTCAACTGGTCAAATCCCTGAGCCTCAAACAACAAAGAAGAGCACATAGCGGAGCGAAGGCGTTATCGACGTTGACGAGATTCTGACATCTTGATCTGATATCTTACTCATTTATTTTATCGCCGCCCTACACAGGGATTACTTTTGCTGAATTCAAACAGGATGTCAACTTATAAAACCTTCAACTGTTAGCGAACCCTTTTACATGACAACTGTTATTGTCACATAATCCTGTCCTGATGGAGGGATGTGATTGGTTCGGGGAGAGTTATCACACTAGATTACCGTTACTCAGACGTCATTTAGATTGTATTTATTATTCTGATCATTGGTTTCCTTTCACACTTTATTTAAACTTGTCTTTCTTGCCAACAAGTCCCTTCACTAGATCTTAATGGGACTTAAAAGGGTGTAGGGTGGACTCTCCATCAGGATACTGAAACACAGTCGGGGATATATGGTTCATTTATGCATGACGTCACAGTCCAGGTCTTGAAGTTTCAGAGAAAATATAAATCATCCATTTCCAATCATTATGGTTGAAAATGCAGAAGGTGCAGTGTCAGTGGCTTTTTCCATTTTTACTACAGAAATCAGGTCCTCGTACTCATCATTGTACGCTTTATGGTTTGATCAACTGGCCGTCACTAAATCTACGCAGAAAATGTCATTGGTATATTTTTGTGTACAAGGCCATGCTGGGCAAACTCCCCTCATATCTATGTAATCTCCTGACACAGACCTCCAGCACCATTCAGCTTCCTTCCACCAGGCGGCTTTCTTACCAGGTTCCAAGGGTCCGTACTGAGTGGGGAAAAACGCCTTCTCCTACTGTGCTCCCTGGACGTGGAATAATCTGCAGAGTATACTAGTCTACTACATCTGACTAATTTAGTCTCAATGGAAAAATGTAAAGCCATGTTAAAGGTCCATGTAACTGAGAATTGATTTGGTCTCTTCCTTGTGTGCTTGATGTGTGTATTCCCTGTCTGTTGTGTTTTTATTTGTGTATTTTTGCTGTTTGTATTCCCTGTCTGTCTTTTTATTTATTTTCATTTTAAACTGTAACTGGCAAACTGTCTTGGCCAGGTCTCCCTCGGAAAAGAGGTTTCAATCTCAAGGGACTTCCTGGTTAAATAAAGGTATAAAAAAACAAAATTTAAAAAGTGGAGAAAATGGACAGGACAAACTGAGGAACAAACAACGATGGGAGGGTGATGGAGAGTCCACCCTACCTCCTAGCTCCCTCCTCCTCTTCTTACTTCTTACCCTCTCTCTCTCTCTCTCTCTCTCGCTCTCTCTCTCGCTCTCTCTCTCCTTTTTCCTGGCTCGGGGGGGAGGAAATGAGAGTTGCTATCTGCTAAATGAATCAAACACAGCGGCGGATAGATTGTGGTAGCGCCCGCAGGTTTACCCCGCTGATTGACACGGAGATGGAGAGCGCCCCGACCTGCGTGGTGCTGCCGGCCTGTGGACGTTTGGGTATTACCTGGGCATTATGGGTATTATCTGGTGATTCAGACTGCTGGGTCAATTCTTCCTCTTCTTTTTTTTTTTTTTATTATTATCTTAAAGCACTGTGTAATTTAAACTTCTCTCCCTGTCTGTCTTTCTCTCTCTGCAGGATGATGAAAAAGGAGTTTAATTTTAAAATGTCTGACCTCACCTGTATTTTTTTTCAAACCTTTATTTATCCAGGGAACGTTTCCGATCTTCTCTCCCCCACCCCCCCTCACTCTTTTTCTCCCCCTCTCTCTCTTCCTCTGCTTTTTGGTTTAAATTCATCCCTAGTCATCGTGTGTATCATGGTGTCACCGTGCGGCAGTGTCACGGTGACCAAATGGAAGATGTAATTGTCTTTTTAATCGCTCAATAAGGCTTGTTACCCCCCCTACACACACCTCGCCCTCATTCTCTCTCTCCTCCTCCTCCTCCCTCTCTCTTTTTCTCCCCCTCCATCTCCTTTTCTATACATGTCCTTCAGCTGATTGTGAGTCTTTCATCAGCGTAGTGTGAATACAGTGTGATTGGGGTGGATGGCGCCAGGCAATCTGTGGTCCATTGTGTCATTACGCTTTGACTTATTGTTGACTTGCTTGATATTTTGCTTCTCTTGTGTCATGTTGTGAAGGGATATTTACCGACTCACAGGAAAAGTGAGTGTGGGGGGGCGGGGAGGGGCGGGGATGTGGGTGAGGCGTCCTGGGGGAATGGCGGCTTTGGTGCTAAATTGCCCACATAATATTTATCTGCAGGCAAGGCTATGAAACACTTTCCAACACCAACTCACTATCGGCCCGCATGAGATCCTGTGAAACGTGACGTAAAGAGTTTGAGAGAACAGAGTTGGCTCAGAATACAGCAGGTCATGTTCCAGATGGGATCAGATTCTGACCAGACCTCCCCATGTAACACTACGAGGGCTTCACTCTGCTTTTCTTAGTCTTATTATTCCACAAGTCTGACTCGAAAACTGTTTTGTTCTCTGGGCCTAAAATTATCCCTTTGGCCCTCCTTCCTGCATCAAACCCCATAGAATTCATGTTGCCACCCCATCATCACCCTGTCGCTGTCCCCCCCCCCCACTAATCCAGCAGAAACAACATCTACTCTGCTTTCCTGTTACTATGGCAACTCCATAAGGGGCTCACAGAGAAATGAACACCACGCTAGGATGAATCTAATGGAGATTGTTGTTATTGTTTTGTTGGTAATAGAGGAGTTGTGGGCAGAGGGGGACTTCAGTGTTGTTTGCATGTGTTTGGGTTGAAGAGGAGTGAGTGCTTCTGAAGGAAGACCGGTCTGAAAGCCCTCCAAAATGAAGGCTCTGCTCGTGGTTTAGTGCTCCTTCTCGTCTCCTCCAAGTCAAATGGAGCTGCCAAGATACGTAGAGCACTTGAGATGAAAGAGCTATAGATGAAGGGTTTCGTCTCATGTTGCTATTTGTCCTTTCAGGAAATAATAAGCCCCCCCAAAACGTGTTCTGACGTCCTTGCCCAATATTTCAAAAACTGATGATATAGCTGGTTATAGCCTGTAAAATATGACAGGTGTGTGTGCTGAGGTGTAAAATCTGAAAACTACAACATTAATCAATGAGTTTTACTTTCAAGGCAGCAATTTGTAGGGGTAGGAGTCACCCAGATATCCGCCCACTGGGTCCCACTGGGCGGATATCTCATTTTGCCGTCCCTCATGATGTTGCTTTCTGGGCCAGATGTGTCTTTCGGACTACGTTAAGGTCAGTTAAATCAAGGTAAATTAAATAAAGGTAAGTTAAATAAAGAAAAGTTAAATAAAGGGAAGTTAAATCAAGATAAGTTAAATAAAGGTAAATTAAATAAAGGTAAGTTAAATAAAGGTAAGTTAAATAAAGAAAAGTTAAATAAAGGGAAGTTAAATCAAGATAAGTTAAATAAAGGTAAGTTAAATAAAGGTAAGTTAAATAAAGAAAAGTTAAATAAAGGGAAATTAAATCAAAATAAGTTAAATAAAGGTAAATTAAATAAAGATAAGTTAAATAAAGGTAAATTAAATAGAGGTAAGTTAAATAAAGGTGAATTAAATAAAGGAAAGTTAAATCAAGGTAAGTTAAATAAAGGTGAATTAAATAAAGGTAAGTTAAATCAAGGTAAGTTAAATCAAGGTAAGTTAAATAAAGGTAAGTTAAATAAATGTAAATTAAATAAAGGTAAATTAAATAGAGGTAAGTTAAATAAAGCTGAATTAAATAAAGGTAAGTTAAATCAAGGTAAGTTAAATAAAGGTAAATTAAATCAAGGTAAATTAAATTAAGGTAAGTTAAATAAAGGTAAATTAAATAAAGGTCAGTTAAATAAAGGTCAGTTAAATCAAGGTAAGTTAAATAAAGGTAAGTTAAATAAAGGTAAATTAAATAAAGGTAAGTTAAATAAAGGTAAGTTAAATAAAGGTAAGTTAAATAAAAGTAAGTTAAATAAAGGTAAATTAAATAAAGGTAAGTTAAATAAAGGTAGGTTAGATCAAGGTAAGTTAAATCAAGGTAAGTTAAATAAAGGAAAGTTAAATCAAGGAAATTAAATCAAGGTAAGTTAAATAAAGGTAAATTAAATCAAGGTAAGTTAAATCAAGGTAAGTTAAATAAAGGTAAGTTAAATCAAGGAAATTAAATCAAGGTAAGTTAAATAAAGGTAAATTAAATAAAGGTAAGTTAAATAAAGGTAAATTAAATAAAGAAAATTTAAATCAAGGAAATTAAATCAAGGTAAGTTAAATAAAGGTAAATTAAATAAAGGTAAGTTAAATCAAGGTAAATTAAATAAAGGTAGGTTAGATCAAGGTAAGTTAAATAAAGGTAAGTTAAATCAAGGTAAGTTAAATAAAGGTAAGTTAAATCAAGGTAAGTTAAATAAAGGTAAATTAAATAAAGAAAAGTTAAATAAAGGTAAATTAAATCAAGGTAAGTTAAATAAAGGTAAATTAAATAAAGGTAAGTTAAATAAAGGTAAATTAAATAAAGAAAAGTTAAATAAAGGTAAATTAAATCAAGGTAAGTTAAATAAAGGTAAATTAAATAAAGGTAAGTTAAATCAAGGTAAGTTAAATAAAGGTAAGTTAAATCAAAGTAACTCAGGTGACTTATTAACAGGTTCAGTCAATAAAGTACCACAGGAGACTCACCTTCGCTCTGACGTTCTCATAGGATGCAGGACTCACTAGGGAGAAACAGATGAGGAATACATCCTGGGGGGGGAGGGGGGGAGAGGGGAGGTTAGCTGGCAGATTAGTTGAGGTGTTAGCTCATTCATCATGTCTATCACAAGTTTACATATTTTTGTATATTTATATATATATATATATATATATTTTTTTTTTACCTTGTTTATTTATTTTTTTATTGATTAATATTGGAGGTTTTTCTCTTCTTTTGCTGTCTAATCTTTGTGGCTCATCACTGTGCAACTAAACTAAACGGGAATGAAAAACGTGAATAGAATAAATGGATCAATGGATCAATGGACCCAGGTTTATATCTGGGTGTTTCGATTTTTTCCTCTCTCGGATGTTTGTCACGTGGACTTCCCACATGAAGCAGCGTTCTCTTGACCTCTCTCTGGAGCTCATTTGGTCTTATTCTATATGGATCTGGTAGTAATAAAGTGCCTGAAGCCTCCTGGGTTTAGTCAATATCAAATAAGTGCTATTTGCAGTATACAATACGCAGTATACTGTGTATTGCAGTTTTTCATGAGTGAGTGTGTGACTGTGTGTGTGTGTGTGTGTGTGTGTGTGTGTGTGTGTACCGTCTGCGGGTAGGACAGGGGGCGAAGCCTGTCATAGTCTTCCTGTCCAGCTGTATCCCAGAGGCCCAGGTTGACTGGCTTGCTGTCCACCATCACATTAGCTGAGTAGTTGTCAAATCTAACAAAGATCAAGAAGGAAGTGAGTTGAGATAATCAATCAATCTGTTATTATAATCACTTTTTATCAAGCAATCAATCAATTGTTAGATAAAGAAATGCTATAGTGATGCCATGGCGCTGTCTCGTAGTAGAACCATCTCCTCAAGTTTGATGTGTGATATCTAGTGAGGCGGTGGTTCCCAACCTGTCAGGGGTCTGAGGTCTCATTCAGTAGAACTACCGCAAATATCACTAAAATGACACTGAGTGCTGAACACTGAGAGTCTGTGATGCTTATATGCACTCTCTTGGGCCTCCCTCCTCCACCACTGCAGAAAGATACTGCTGTTGAAGGTTGAGGTAATACTTTATGAAGCACTGCTGCCCCCCTGTGGTTAAACTGAAACACTACAGTCTCTCTGTCAGTTCTGTGTTGCGCTTTCCTAAACTAATCTCCGGATCCACGTAGATGCCACAACATCACCTAACACATGCCATTTGGTGGATGGTTCTATCCAAAAATCCAATCTGACTCCCAAGCCTTAGAAATGTCACTTATTGATCTGAAAGTGGGAGGAAGCAAGGCTGGAGGCATTTGGACTGAAGAAAAACTCTTCAAAACTCAAGTTGAGCTAAAAAAAAAAGTTTTCAGTTCATTCTAAAGGAATAGTTTATTATGTTTTCCACATTATAACAGGAAGTTGGCTCAGGAAGTTTTACATTATGGTGACCGTATCAACATGCAGCTGCCTCTACCTTAAAGCTTCTTGATGCAGTACTGCACAGTGCTCTGCAATGCATTATGGGACACACACACACACACACACACACTATTGCGGCACATACCATTGTGACCTTTACCAAAAAGTATGATGGCCTTCGCTCTCGGTGGGAAGTGCGTGTGTCTGTATTGTCTGTCCACGTTGAAACTGTTTTGTTGTATTGATTGTATAAATAAAGGTTTAAAAAAAAAAGGTCACTGAGAACGTATGCTCTTTATCAGCAACGCCCTGCTTCACATTCACATTCCCAGCAGCCGCCCAGTACAACCACAGTCTTCCACTGGTGGCCAAGTGTGTTGTGTGTGTTAAGTGCCTTGCTCAACGGCGTTCCAATGAGATCAGGTCACTGCTGGTCCAAACCTGTCGGTGTTGACGCCAGGTTGTGTGTGCCTGTGATGGCGTGAGTGTGTGTGTACGTTTGTGTGTTTGTCTGCATTAGAATGTGTAATATACCCTAACCCAAATAAACTATTATGTCTTCTGTATACTCTGCAGTAGCCCCTCCCTCTCCGAGTAGCCCCTCCCTCTCTGATTAGCCCCGCCCTCTCTGATTAGCCCCTCCCAAGCTTTCTAACATTTCCAGTTTTTCCTTGTCCTCTCGCACGTTGGTCACCGTGAAGCCCTTAGAGACTGAAACGGTGATTAAGGGCTGTACAAATAAATGTGATTTGATTTGATTTATTTATTTTTTAGATTTTAAATCACTTGTATGTCTTTTTGTAATCTTTTTTTCATAATCTGTGCACTTTTTATTTGATGTGAAGCACATTGCATTGCATCTTAATGAGTGTGTGTGTGTGTGTGTGTGTGTGTGTGTGTGTGTGTGATGCTCACACAGTAGGAATGTACTCCCCGGGGAAGGCGTTGGTTGTGTAGCTGATGAGAAGACACGTTTTCCCCACAGCTCTAAAACACACAGAGGAAAACACACGTGAGATATGAGGACGAAAAATATTGTTCCAAGTAATGAGACTGGAGGAGAGAGAAAGAACGAGAGACACTGAAAAGAGAGAGAGAGATTAGAAGGGAGGAATGAGGAGATAGAAAGATGGCAGATTAATTTAGTGTTTTAGCGCAATCACAAGTTTATAGTAAATCCATCTTGATATTATTTGACTTGACTTGTTTCCTCAATCCCCTCGACAGCATAACGTTCTAATGAAAGTAGCTTGTGTTAGTAGCTTGTCTCCATATCCAAAGTAATGAAAGTGCATTGACGGTGTGCATCATCATCATCTTCTGGACCCGTGACGGTCCCTTCCAGAGCCCCGCTGTCAGGATTCGTTGAGGCAGTGACACACAGGAAGTGGAAGTGTCCTGGAGGAAGACACCGAGGCTCAGAGTCACCAGAGCTATTCACTAACCGTGCACAATGACTGGAAGGCCTAGCGGTAAATGATCAGCTGTATCACCTACTAAATGAATCAGAAATGAATTGAACCAAAGCCTGTTGAAAATGCACAGAAAGAAAGAAAGAAAGAAAGAAAGTGAGAAAGAGCAAATGACTGAAATTGATGTTTGTGATCTCCGTGGTAACCAGCGGAGATCACATGGTATACAGGAAGTTGGCGTGTCATTTACAGAGAGATGACTTTGGACTTCACCTGTTTCCTCAAACAGAGAACATGTAGAGAGAGAGAGAGAGAGAGAGAGAGAGAGAGAGAGAGAGAGAGAGAGAGAGAGAGAGAGAGAGAGAGAGAGAGAGAGAGAGAGAGAGAGAGAGAGAGAGAGAGAGAGAGAGAGAGAGAGAGAGAGAGAGAGAGAGAGAGAGAGAGAGAGAGAGAGAGAGAGAGACTGGGGTTCAACAGAGAGGAATGGATGGCATGCCTCAAGGAAACAAAAAGAGATAGTTTATCATAGTGAGTCTGGATACTGGGTCAGAACCTGGTCTGGGGTCTCACATCACATTTATTACCTCCAAACATCCACAAAACAACAAAATAGTCCTACAATTAATATTAAACTTAGAAGAACAATGTGTGTGTGTGTGTGTGTGTGTGTGTGTGTTAAAGTGGCATACAAGGAACTGATCTGTTTCAAAAGCATCAGTTAGTGTTGAAAACAGGAAACTGGGCGATCATGAAAAACAGACTTCTAACTCTCTCTCTCTCTCTCTCTCTCTCTCTCTCTCTCTCTCTCTCTCTCTCTCTCTCTCTCTCTCTCTCTCTCTGCTTTGATCTCAATCTGGTTTCTCATCACCGTTTGTGTCCCCTGCTGCCACTACAAGGAGGATTTATTTGATTTTAACTTGGCAAATTTTTCAAAGGGAATACATTTTCTCTCTCTCTCTCTCTCTCTCTCTCTCTCTCTCTCTCTCTGCGTGTTTGTCAATCTCTCTGTTTCTCTCTCTTTATTCTTCTTCCTCTTTCTCTCACTCTAGCAGTCTCTCTCTCTCACTCTGTCCTTTTCCTCCTCTGTCTCTCATTTTCTCCATCTCTCTCTCTCTCTTTCAATCTCCCTCTCTCTCCTTTTCCCTTCAGGCCTTTTCCCTATTGTTCTTCAACAACGTAGTTTCCCTCATTCCCTTCGTCCCCGTACGAGCCACCCCCGTCTTTCAACCACTTGGTCCAGTCCAACAAGCTCCTGCAGTAGATAACCAAACGGCTTCAACCATTTGAACACCTGAGTTGAGTGACTACTGAGCAATAAACCTCAGGTAAATCCATTCGCTTGTTCAGTATGGTGACTGATGCAGTTGTTTCAATGCATATTATGGGGTATAAATCCATCCATCCATCCATCCATCCATCCATCCTTCCATCCATCCATCGTTTTTAAGACTAAGGATCACAGTAGAAATACGTTTTTGTCTTTTTGTGTCATCCTTGCTAATTTTGAGAGTGTTTAACGTGTGTTTTTTGTTAAACGTCCAATATACTAATATACTATACTACTAATATACAATATACTAAACATCATCCATCCATCCATCCATCCATCCATCCATCCATCCATGCCTGTGTTTATAACAGCACTGTCGGCAGCATGTTGCTTCAAGTTCCTCTCTCTGTCGATGGACGTTTCCTCTCACTCTGTCAACTGGTGTAGTCACACATATGGACGGACAAACACACACACACACACATACACACACACACACACACACACACACACAAACAAGTTTCTTTCAAAAGATAGCATTGTCTCTTTGAGGTCGGGCCCTATAGATGTTGCCCTCTGGTAGTAACCTGATCCTCTCTCAGCACTTTGGTGTTTGAGGAAGAAGAGAGAGCCTGAACTCATCACTCTGCAACACGAGAGGCCAAGCAGCAGACATACAGTACTTTCTGTACACACCAGTGTTCACACCAGGAAAGAGTTCTAGTTATATTTACCCTCCCGCCTTTCAAATAATGGATTATTGGCATTCTCTTCTGCCAAATCCAAAAGATAGATAGATGCATTTTCATTTAAAACTGTCTCGCCAGTCCTGTGCTGTTCTATTCTGGATCTTAGAAACCAGTCCCAATAGTGTTTCCTGGGTATTAATCTCCAGTCAGTAGCCTGTCCTCTGAGCCTGCCTGTTGCATGACAGCATTTCACTGCATGCTGTAGCCTGTTCTGCACATCTAGCAGCCTCAACACTGTCAAACAGATGCCTAGGATTTGCACGTCACACACACACACTGCTAGATCAGGTTCTCCCACAGGTTTATACATGGAGTAAGACACTGAGTTAATACTACATCACACGTCCACACCACTGATTACCCAGGCTGTGCTGTTCAGACCGCATGAACTTGGCTAACAGTCAAATAGCTTGAAGTTCTGCCGGCTGGAATAGAGGCTACAGGACTGAACGTCACCCCTTCCTCCATCAGCCGCAGCTCACAGCACTGATGATGATTCATTAGGTAGCATTGGAACGGTATGTCAGGTGGTGAAAGGTAAAAGTTAAAAGGTAAAATAAAAGCGTACCCATCTCCCACGACCACACATTTGATAGCCTGCATCCTGCTCAGCTCAGCTCAGCGCCGCCTGTTGCTCTCCACTCTGACAGAGGAAAGTACAGAGACGCAACTCAGCATGCAACGACAGGAAGTTGTTACACACCTCCCTCCCTCCCTCCCTCCCTCACTCTTTGTCTTTCTCGCTCTCTAGCCATCTCTCTTCCTTCATATCTCCTTCCTTTTTTTTGCAGAACAACAGAGCATATACAAACTAAAAATAGAGACTCTGTTACTGTTGAGTGTGGGAAGGTCTGACGGGAAGAAAAACACAATAAAACACAATAAAGCTGGGCTTGGTCGGAGTGTATTTACATTGGTGGATATGGACTTTAGCCAAAAGTAAAACGCTTCCTCTTTTTCTCTGTGTGTGCACATACTGAAAGATTGCACACATGCACACACACACACACACACACACACACACAAATTAGTGCAGTGTGATACTGTGATGTTGCTTTTAAACCACTAGGGGGCATTTCAGCACAACGTTTGTCATTGATGATCATGACCAGAAAACTTCAGCATGGAGGTTCTTCATTTTTCATCTGTTACATCCTCTCACATTCAGTGTTTGCCTCCTATTTCATTGGGTTTCATTGGGTTGATCCATAACCTGTAGAGACCATCCAACGCCTTTATCATACCAACCACAAGGAAAATGAAGGAACAGGATTTTTAAAAAGCCCTATAATATTCCACTAATACTCTGTGGTGACTCGTGGTGTATCTGCGGTATGTAATGGAGAGTAAATGTGACCTTATTGTGTGTTGTTGTATTTTTTATCTCCTATTGCATCCCTATAATATTCCTATAAGGACTGTGGCACTCAATAGTGGTTTTTAGTGACCTCATCATACTTGGGTTGGTAAGTAAGTCATCATTCAGGGGGGTGTTCTCCTCTGATAACTTCTGCTTTAGAGGGTTTAAACTGCATCAAACAGCTTAGCCACAAGAAGACCAGAAGTAAGGCGCTTTTTCCTTCAAAATAAAAGCGTAGAATCTGCAACTTTAAAACTAAAAAAATAATTAAATAAGTAAGATTTTATTACAGCAGCATAGCACAAAATAACCATAATACATCTGTGTGGGGTTGATAGGGTTGTTATCAATAGCAATGACTCAACAATTACTTGGTTCTGAGATTTGTGTCTGTCAGTTTTGACCTCTCTGACAGCAGATTATGGCAAAGTAATCTGAAACAAGAGTTTGGGCAGTCTTTTGGTTTAGTTACTGATTATAATTTTGATGAGCTAACTACTAACTGTAATGGAATACTTTTTTTTAAGCAACCTACCCAACGCTGCATATAACTACATTGCATAACATGTGGAACTGTAACAATGAGATTTCAAACACATTTCCACTATTACCCAACATGCCCCAAACACCGGCACCAAGAACACCACGGAAGTAGTTTCAGCAAAGGACTGCCTGACGGTCTCGCTACGTGTTTAAAATTATGAGCCTCATTGAGGGTTTTATTTTGAAAATCGGGACCGGATGTCTTACGTTTCATTCTGTCCGGCTTGACGATGTGCTGGATGGGGAAGAGGTGGTGCCGCAAAAAAGGACATCGACTGCATCCAAGTCTTACTGCACTGTGTGCTGAGGCGGCTTACATGGGATGTCTTGGTAGTTCCACTTGACTAAACTGTTTCGTTACTGTGGCTTTTTTCTTGGATATCAATGACCGATTGCCAAATGGGTGAGTCCTTTCCTCTCTTCCTATTTCTCTTTTCCACTTGTCAGTGCTCTGATTGAAAAGAATAAATTGAAATGTAAAAGATGCACCTGCCTGAACTTCAGGAATATGGAATTTAATGTTATTTGCAGTCTGATAAATTGTTAGATAAAGTTGAGGGGTGACAGGACACTCAGTCAATGTGTTTTACCATTTACCTCAATTCATGTCATTATCTGACCTATCACCCTTATTGGTTCTTATTGGTTGCCATGGTACCAACTCCTCTACCCTGGGTTCCTCATCAAATACACAAGAAAAGAGACCATATAAGAACTTACTTCTCTCCAAGTCATATGACCCTCCTGTCTTTTCTTCACAACTCAAAATATGTGTGAATGCTGAAACATCTAATAACAGAACCTTTACTAATCTAATAATAACCTTCGTTTGCGTCACTTTTTGACAATTTCAAAGCTCATAGAATTAGACAGCAGCAAAGACGAGCAAATGCAAACAATAACACAGAGAAAACAACAATAACAGAGTGGCCATAATGGACGGCACACAAATAATAAAAAAAAAAGACGCAAAGTCATAACGTTAGCAGTTGAAGGTTTTTAAAAGTGAGTTTTTAGTTGTGTCCTAAAAGAAGATAGAGATTTGGCTCCTTGTATGTCATCGGGTAAGTTTAGAGGCCCTGATTGCTGGATGACCTGGCCCTGGGTCAGTCAGAAGAGAGCTAAGACTACTAAGCAATAAAATCTTAAAATGGAAACTGGAAGCCAATGTAAGCTGGGTAGAGTAGGGGTTATATGATGTATAAAGGAGAGATACAAATAATAACATAAAAAACAATAGCTTGTTCTATTACGACCATAAAGAGCGTTGATTTCTGTTAGAGGCTATTGGTTCAAGAAGTGAATGCATCACTGCTCTACACCAACCTCTTACCATTGATCCTATATTGTGGTAAAATGACGCTTGGGCCAGACTTTCTAGGTCTCCGCTGAAATAGGGAAGAGACATATGTAAAAAAAACACACTCGAGTTGATGGGGATCATAAGGCCGCACATCACAGACACCATCCTGCTCAGAAAAAACAGAAGTTGCCATCTTTGGTTAGACGCCTAAACAATCCTCCTGCAATTTCTTGGTTTGATTACTTCTGGCAGAAGCCATTTTGAGAATGGGGGCCAATCCGAATCCAAGTTTGACAATTTTGATCATCAATGCCTGTGAGGTTTCTGAGGCGTGTTGCACAAGAAGCGAAAAACAAGGGTGGGGAACTGGAAGTCCTGTGTGGTCAGATGTTTGACACCCGTACAACGCAGCGAACGCGACAGGAAACAAAGATTGTTGACATTTTCCTCAAGTCGTCTGCGTGCTCGGCTGCTACTTCTGCTGATCTCCCTTTGTGATATTCTGTCACACGTGAGGGATTGAACCTGGGATGCTCCACTTACATGACAGTCCTGTCTTACTGGGTAAAACACACCCACCCACTCCACCCTCTGCAAAGAAGGGTGGAGGAAGCGGTCCAGTTTCATGGGGCGGTGGTTTCTATGTGCATGTACATTTTAGGCGTTTAGCAGATGTTTGTATCCAGATCGACGTGCGTGGACAGGAAGTGTCTTCCTCTATGAGGCTGTTGAAGGACACATTACCTGCTGCAGGCTGTGTGACCTGTGACCTTTCAATTACAGGACAGTCTCTCCAACCACTCAGGGTTAATAACAGTGAAGTCCATGGACCAGATAGTTACAGTCTAGTCTAGTCTGTCTTTTTTAAATTCATTTTCATTCAATGTATACTCCGGTATGTACAACAACAACAACAAACAAACAAACAAACAAACAAACTCACTTTTGTCACATTTAACATTTCTTTATGTTTTACTAGGGGGGACATCTTTATAACCCCCTGGGCTTCCTGGTTCCTCCAGCACATCATGTTCCATTTGATCTATTTTCTCCATTTCTACAATTATACCTTTTTTTCTTCAAATAAATAAATAAATAAATCTAAATAACCTCCACCCAGCCTGACCTGTGGAAATACTCGTCCCTCTTCTCACACCTAAATGTCACTAAAGGAAATGTGGTTAAGGAATAAACAAAAGATAAAGGAAGGTCTTTTATAATATTAATGGTTTCCATTCATGTCTGTAAGGTTCTAGCAGAAGCTCCGTGGATCCTGGCAACTGAAAGTTATACATGAATCATGAGGTCATTTCTCGGCAGCCGTAAGTCCAGCGAACCACACTCAGCTTTCACTTCAGAATTATCATTTAACAGGAGGACCATTGGGGAACATGATGATGATATCAGATAACAATTAGCCCACTTGTTCCCGGGGTACACCGTAGGCTTGCACCGAAGAGCGTCAGCGTAAATAAGAGTAGAAAGAGGTGCCTGGAGGACGATGCTGTTGTTTTAAATCGTGGACTCTACCCCGGCCTTTAGTTATGGATGCTTCTATTTGACCAAGCTGGAATATTAAAAGGTCTAAATGTCGTGAATGTTCACAACAGAATCAAGAAACTTAGATGAAAGCCTCTCAGGTGTGATTGAAGTTAAGATATTTCTAATCCTTCTGTATCTGTGAGCTCCTATGAGGTAGGCGTGGTGAATCGTCTATATCAGTAGTTTGTGGTGAGTGAAATCTTTCATGCGAAAACCACCTGCTGCCTCGGTCCTCTTCCATTGAACCTTCCTTCCCTATCCTGTGGTTAACTTTAAAGATGCCAGCAGAAATTTGAGTGTTACTGATCTAAACATTGGGTAGGTTCACATGTGTTCTTGAGTAGTTTGACTCAAGACAATACATTTCATAACTTCAACCCAATAAAAAGAGCTAGTTCATTTTACATCATTGCTGACAATCAATGGAAATGTATGTTAGCCCTATGGACCTACACCAAAACACCTATAATGGGTTCTTTGGATTGTCTCCATAGGGGAGCCCTTGTCCCTACAATTCCCTTCTTTCCAAAAAGGATTTTTCAACTGAAAAAACAAAACAAAACAGGAAATAGTTATTGGTAGAACCGTACTCCTCTGCTAAGAACCTGTTTTACAGTGTGACCTTTTGTTTTGTTTCCTCCCCAGTGTCCTCAGACTTCACGGCAGATGAGAAGTTGGAGATTGAGACCATCAAGATGTATAAGAAAGACCTTCTGGATGATATCCAGGTGAATTGAGTTGCAGCCCCTTTGGCATAATCCATGTCTCAGTTTCTCAAGGCTGAAAATCTCCTCTACTTCCTCTACATTTCCATTTATGACTGAAATGGATTTTAGTCAATTTAGATGTTTAATGGAAAAAGCGAGCTGCCCTAATCATGGATATTAAAGATATGACCAAACAGTCTTCTTTTTTCTACCCTGTCCAGAAGCTAAAGATGGAGATAGACAACGTCATGGCGGGAATACTCAACTTTGAGTCTGCGGAAGAGAAGTGAGTTTTAATGTGGAAACCCCCACACTCTATTACAGCTTTAGCTAAATATAAACACTCTAGTTTCCTATATGAAGCATTTGGCCAACAACTTTCACCTGAAAATGCGAAACTCATTATTTTGACTTTTGCTTACAAAATAATTAGGTTCAAGTGAATTACCTATTTTTTAACAACTGGCTGATTTTCTGGTATCAAAATCTTTAGAAAGTAGATCTAAAGAATTGTTTAATCAAACTTCATTAATAACAATGATTCTTTTCTATTTACTGCAGCAAGACCATAGAGAAGACCATAGAGAAGGGCAAGAAGTTCTCCACCGGGAAGAAGAAATTCAACATGGATCCCAAAAAGGTGAGCTGCCTGCCACCCTGTAGATGTACCATTAGCTGCATGTATATTGATCCTTCATAATATGGGTCTCTGTTTTTGGATCTCTGTGTTTTCTTGTTATAAATGTTGTCAAATTATTTCTGTGGCTTGAGTTTCCTACCCCGCGGTCGTGACAGCATACAGGTAGGAGAGTTTACAGGCCGACACGTTGTTTTATTTCACCAACACAATAGATCAGGACACCATGTAAATCAACAAATCTATTAATCAGGTCTCCAGCTTGTCAGCTCGGTCTCTCAGGTCGGTGCGCCTGCTGCCAAGTCAAGTTTCCACCCACTGGAAATGACAAACAGTTAAATCAGTTCCAGGCTGCAGTTGTCCAATTAGCCTTAATTGGCTGCAGCCGGTGTCTGTCCTGGTGTCTCTCCTGTCTCACCTTAACCACACCCCCTGCCACAAACTTCATTATGGCAATTTGATGTATATGAATGCATCAGCTCAGTGCCTTTTAGATGTTAGATGTCATGGTGCTTTGAGATTTGACGCCAACTGTAAATCCCAGGCACATCATTGTTCCATGTATGCTCGGGGCTGGTTGGCCATTTCTGTCCATGCAAAGGTTTAGTCCCTGGTTTATCTTTCTGAGAAAGCTTCCTTCTGAGAAAGCTTCCTATATTAGTCATACATGTGGGAGATCAGTAGAGTCAGAGGTACCAGGGTTTGTTTCTGATGACTGTCCCCAAAGCTCGAACAGAAAGAAAGAAAGAAAGCTTTCATGATCTCTTCTCCCTCAAGTTCAAGTTCAAGTTCAAGAAGTTTATTTGTCACATACACACACGAGGTGTGCAGTGAAATGTAAAAAAGTGGCAATGCTCAACAGAAATGTGCAAAGGGCAAAATAGGTTCACACTATTTACAATAAAAAAAACCAACACAATATTTACAGTATTACAGTAAGAGCTCTATATAAGAAAAACACAATATTTACAGAAAGACGTGAAACTAAAGGAACTGGTGACTTTAAATAAGTTTAAAATAATTGTGGGATCTAAGGAAGATGAATGTATCAGATATTATCAATGCTTATGATGATGCACATGTGTTTTAATTGTACTCACCACCCACTACCCTCTCTTATCTCTCTCTCTCTCTCTCTCTCTCTCTCTCTCTCTCTCTCTCTCTCTCTCTCTCTCTCTCTCTTCTTGCTTCGGTCTCTTTATCTCTCTTTTCCACTGTTTTAAACTGTTGTATTTTCCACTTTATTGTTTTTGTTATATTGTACTCTGAGATGCTAGCTATTCTCCCAAGTGTTTTACACCTCACTTTATCTCTCTTTGGGTTTTGAATTGAGCATCTTCTGTTTGTCTATATATAGGCTACCCATTAGCAAGCAACAGTTACGTATTAGACTTCCTTTCTGAACCACGGTGCAGCTCTTGTGAGGCCCACGGCACAGTTCCGGCTGTGGTTTTGGTAGCAGGTCAAACTTGTTACAGACCTTTGCAATAACACTAAATAACAAACTAAACAAATAAATAAATAAAAAACAAACAAGAGCTACTCTACAGGACGAGGGAACTTATTTACTTATCTACTTACAAATGACTTTTACAGCTCAGTCTAGAATATAGACTGTGTCACACCAGGTTCTGTTCTACAATCTTTTGTTTCTGCGCTCCATGTGGTTGATATTGTCTGTTTACAGCTATTTGAATAGAAGCATAACACTGACGTCATGAAAAAACACACAATACTACAATTCTATTTTTTTTCTTACTTTAATTGAAAGTTTGCATGGACATTTATGTGTTCAGAGATTTCCGTGGCCCTTGAAAAACTGTTAAAAACCCCACTGAAATGAAATTCTTGGCCGTCATTTTTCCATTATTGCGTTAGTGCTCAGTGGTTGCTGCAGTTGATGATCTCACCTGAAATAGGACAAGGGGTTTTTTTCCACACCAAATATATTTAAAATCATGCTTTTCCTCTCTTAGCAGCTGTTATGGAGAGAAAGAGGAAGAGAAACTGTTTTTAAGGAATTGGGATTTGCAAGAGAATTCTGCTCTTAGAAACATGAAATGAGATCATTACGAAACTAACATAAAACGTCCGGCTTCAGGGTCAGCCCATACCTTACAACAGCATTTGGTGTGTGTGTGTGTGTGTGTGTGTGTGTGTGTGTGTGTGTGTGTGTGTGTGTAGGGCATCAATTACCTGGTGGAGTATAAGCTGCTGGAGGGAAGCGCCCAGCCCATCGCTGAGTTCCTCTACAAGGAGGAGGGACTCAACAAGACAGCCATCGGTGAATTCCTAGGAGAGAGGTGAGGAAGAGGAGGGGGAAGGAGGAGGACGAGGATGGACGGGGACAGAGCAGGTGGAGGAGTCGGGGCATAAGGTGGAAGAAGAGGGAGATAAGGAATTATTTAGGGGTGAAGACGAACAAAAAAAGGAATGAGAGAGGGAAAGTGAAGGGTCAGGGAGGAAGATTGAGAAAATGAGAAAAAAGAAAATGAGAGAGAAAAAGAAAAGATGGGACGAGAGGGAGAAAAACAGCCAGGACTGGAGCAAGAGGAGGAGAAGGAGGAGAACAGTAAAATAATTCAGGAGGAGGTGGCGTGGACATAAAGGGAAAGATTAGTAGTAGTAGAAGGAAAAAGGAATTATGCCGACACTGCCTGACTTCACATGCTGGTTCCCACAGAAAAGGTGAATACCATGTAATGTTGCACCTCCTATCCCCAGGGAGGAGCTGCACCTCCAGACCCTGAAGGCCTTCGTGGAGCTCCACGAGTTCTCAGACCTCAACCTGGTCCAGGCCCTCAGGTCAGTTCCTTCCAACATCTCTTTCCCCATCTCATATTCTCTAATTGATCATTACTAAAAAAACACCATTTTGCTGATGCTCTTATTCATATCGAGTTACAATAAATGCTTTAATCAACCAATAGTAAGAACTGCAAAGTGTCTTGTTAAAGGCCTAATGTATCTGAGTTTCCCTACCATTGTTTAGGTCGGGGGGGTCACCCTGCCTTAAAGGAGAATTCCGGTATTTTTAAACCTGGGCTCTGTATCTACAAAATCGCCTATTATACCGCAAAATAGGTCCAAAAAGTTTTGGAATTGCTCCGGTAGATCGGCTCAGTCGGCAGTCGCGAAACGGGCTCAATGGCTACAACGTAATCTGTAGGGGCAAGTGCGCGCAATCAAAGTACGTCCACTAAAAGTGCTTGATTTTGCCACTGACAGGCTCAGATTGTTATTCGTGTGTCTGACAAGTTTCTGACAACATTACTGAAAGGATCGCTACAGAAATAGACCTTTTTTAACCAGAAAACTAAAGTCTAGCTCAAGGAGAAGTCCCACTCTCCCACCTCAATAAACGGTGGACAAAGGTAGTCTATGAAAGCGGGAGGGTTGACTTGTTGCAGGAAGAGGACGGTGGAAACCTGACAAAGGTATTCTATGAAAGCTGTGCGAAGTCTTCCTCAACATTTTGTTGGCACAGTTCGGAAATGCGCAAAAACGAACCATTGTTGTTGTTTTTTATCTTTGGGAAAAAACAAATACTCTAAACTACGCTTTCTGTATTCCAACACACGTCTCCAACGCTGACTCACGTTTCCACCATCCTCTTCCTGCAACAAGTCAACCCTCTTGCTTTCATAGACCACCTTTGTCACGTTTTCACGTCCTCTTCCTGCAATTTCATCAGTCTAGAGAGTCAGAGAGTTTTAGTGTCCCATGATCATCTAAATGCTGTTTTAGAGGCTTTTCCATCCGGACAAGGCGACACACACACTCACACTCCTCTCCAGATGTATCTCCATCCATGTGCCTGTTGACGTGGCGTAGTCACAGCACAGGTATCCCTCCCGACCTCTCATCATGTTGTTGCTGTCCTGCTGGCTCTGTGTTTATGACAGACAGTTCCTGTGGAGTTTCCGTCTGCCTGGTGAAGCTCAGAAGATTGACCGCATGATGGAGGCCTTCGCCATGCGCTACTGTGACTGCAACACTCATGTGTTCCAGTCAACTGGTGGGTTTCACTTAATATACGTCTGTCAGCTTTCTGTGTGTGTGTGTGTGTGTGGTTTGTGTGTGTGTAAGGGAGGGTTTGTTTCACTGTCTTTGTGAGAACCAGTTTGACATTCTGCAACATTTTCATATGAATAAATGTCTGTGTTGCTCCTCTCTCTCATCAATTGATATAACACAATATTGATCCAACCTCTAGCCAGTTCATGAAAGATTTTGCTGTCAGGTAGCTCTTCCCCGGGAAAAATCCCCAGGAAGTGATGGGTGTTATGTTTCCAGCAGCAACAACAGCGGTTTGTTTGGAATAAATAGAGGAAGGTTAGAAGAAGAAGGTATCGGTTATTGAAGGTCCTCACGAGTATGGAGAGACAACCAGTGTGTGTGTGTGTGTGTGTGTGTGTGTGTGTGTGGGGGGGGGTTGTTTGTATGAGGTCGACCATATCCTCTCTCTCACTCTGTCTCTCTTTCTGCCTTCCTTCTGTTTCTCTTTTCATCATTTATCTTTGTTTCTTTGTATCTACATGGTTTTGTATCTGGACATGTCTTGCTTCCTCTTACTGTGTGTGTGTGTGTGTGTGTGTGTGTGTGTGTGTCCCTGTCTCACCAGACACTTGCTACATCCTGTCCTTTGCCATCATCATGCTGAACACCAGCCTCCACAACCCCAACGTGAAGGACAAGACCACGCTGGAGCGCTTCATCTCCATGAACAGAGGCATCAACAACGGAGGGGATCTACCCAACGAGCTGCTCACGGTGAGACCTGCCGGACAAACCACGGCATCCGCGAAACGACACCAGGAAGCAATAGCTGCAATGCTAACAGAGGGGCAGAAAAGGAGAAGTTCACCAGTGCAGAGGACCTAGTGGAGCTACTTCTTGTGATGTAGACTTTTGGAAAATGTATTTAATTTACTCTCTATTGTCTAATGGCAGCATTGCAGTTCCACCTCTATGTGTCTAGTATTTAGTGTGATACAGTGCATGTGCAAATGCTTTGATCCATCCACTGAACATGCAGAGTGTGTTGACCTTAGCATGCATCAGAGAAAATCAAATGCACACTGGCCACACAGAGGTGATAATGGCCAAAGGGTTTGTTTGCCAAATAGCAGAATACTCCCAGAAAACTGCCTTCATCTACTTTATGGAGACTGTTTTTTACCCATTTAACTCTTTCCTACCCAGAAACTGTACGAGAGTATACACAACGAGCCTTTCAAAATCCCAGAGGATGATGGGAATGACCTGACGCACACCTTCTTCAACCCTGACCGAGAAGGCTGGCTCCTCAAACTTGGTAAAGCACCTCTCCAAGGCCACAACGGGGGGATGAAAGTACCAAAACAGACACCAGAGCTAAAGTTAGCTAGACAATGGGGGAAAGAAAAACACAGAAGTAACAAGAAAATGACCCAATAGCAGGGTATACACTAACACATCCCCATGCAAACCACACATTTACAGACAGTAACGTATGCTAACAGGCATTAAGAGAGACTGGTAGCTCTTTTTCTTCTTCTCTTGTTGCTTTAATCTATCGGGGGTTGTGTATTTCAGGGGGTCGGGTGAAGACGTGGAAGAGGCGATGGTTTATTCTGACCGACAACTGCCTCTACTACTTTGAGTTCACCACTGTAAGTCTGGTCATCTGTCTGAGGCTCCTCCTCCTCCTCTCTTACTAATCCTGCTGATCTCCTCCTCACTTTCTGTTTTTGATCTTCAATCCTTCAATCTCAACTCAGATCTTCTCACTTTTCCACACCAAAATATATGATGTTTTTCCAACCTTTGACTGTATAGTGATATTTGACCAATATAAATGACTTTTGACAAAAGGTGTATAACACCGACCACTGAGCTCACACAGGTTTCATTCACATGGTTTATTCTTTATACGGTGCTTTGAAAGTAAAAGTAAAAATGTGACAAAGCTTTGTAGAAAAATGTACTGTGTGTGTGTACAAATACATAACCTGCCTTAAAATGTAGTCGATCAATATATCTTAAAGTGGTAATCTGTGAGTTCCTAGAGATCACCTGTCAATCAAACAGTGTGGCCAGTACTGTGACGTCTTTTCTTGATGATGATGAAGTGATGATGATGATAATCCGAGCAAAAAGACGATGATCGCTGCTCATGCTAGCTACCCAGTTCTTCTTCTATTTATTCCACACAAACCGCTGTTGCTGCTGATGGAATCAAATCACTAAACGCATCACTTCCTGTGAGTCAGGGGATATTTCCCAAGACCGACACCGCGTGTTTAGAACAGCAAATGGAAAGGCTTTTATAAACTGGGCATAAGAGAGAGACATTTATATGACCATCCTGACCACACCAACTCCATCGTTCCTCCTTTCTTCCTTCTTGTCCTCCTCCACGTCTCACTCATCTCTCTATCTGCTTGTCTATCTGTCTATCTACCCGTCTGCCTGACTCTCACCTGACTGTCTGTCTCTCTATCTGTTTATTTGTATGTCCGCAGGATAAGGAGCCCAGAGGCATCATCCCTCTAGAGAACCTGAGTGTCAAAGAGGTGCCTTATCCTCGCAAACCTGTAAGAGCCCGTCTCGTGTTTTATACCTGTATCATGATGTCTTATAATCCTGTTTCATGGCTCCAGTAGTTAGCTAGCTAGTTAGCTCCTTTAGCTAGACAGACAGACAGACAGACAGACAGACAGATGCATATACACAAATACATACACACCAGTTTGTAAGACGTTTTGTAGTTAGCTTGATGGATTGATGACGGAGTGATAGATTGGGTGGAGGTATGGCTGTATATGTATTAATGGATGATGATTTGGTGATTTGCTGCTTCTGACTGATGGTCTCGTCCAGTACTGTCTGGAGCTGTACAACCCCAACAGCCGAGGGCAGAAGATCAAAGCCTGTAAAACCGAGACGGACGGCCGGGTGGTGGAGGGGAAACACCAGTCCTACACCATCTGTGCCGCCAGCGCCGATGAGAGAGACTCCTGGATAGAGGCCATCAGGTCAGAGCAGTACACACACACACACACACACACACACACACACACACCGCTATGACAGCTTCTAATCATCTTATTTACCTCCAACAGAGCAAGTATCACCAAGGACCCGTTCTACGACCTGGTCTCGGTCCGCAAGAAGAAGGTGATAAACCAAGCTCCCCAGGACTGACCCGCCTAGCGCCCCCTATGGAAGACTTGTGTTTCTGCACAGTGGGCACAACATTTTAGACTGTAACAAATACAGCCCGACGGACACTGGAGGCTAGACAGTAAGAGGTTCACAGAGGTCGTTTGGGATAAAAGAGGGACTTCTCTTTCCACTTCCCATTTTTTGGGACTCAACTAGACGGTGTCAGAGGTGCTAGAAATTGACTTATTTTTGTTGCTCTCACTGTCAAATGTCTCGCCAGACGAAAATGTCAGATGTGTGGGCGATGAAGAAATATTCCTCACATTGAAGGTGTGGACGGAGCCTCGTGGCGTTGTGGATATTTTTCTGCTCACAGTATTGAGAAGCGTTCTGTTCTCTGACGGTTCCCTCTTTTGTTTTTTGATATCTGTCCATCGTATTTACTTTACGTGACAGTCAAGCAGACAACATCAAGCATGTGACATCCCACCAGTTGTGTGCGTGCTATTAAAAGAGAGGCCGTCTCTGAGCTTCCTCTCAGTTCTCACCAGTCACAGAAGTAGACGCTCTCAAGTCTCGCTGTTTAAAATAAACTCTGCTTCTGTCCAGCGTTTCACTCGAACATGAGATATTCACCACTTCTTATTTTGAAGAAATAACCGCCGGTATGAAAGTAAAACTCACTATGGATCATTGTTAACGTGAGGTGCTTTTAAAATACTATCTGATAAATGTCAGGTAGCAATGTTTTTGCAAAATTTCTATAGAGTTTTTAGAAATCGAACTCTTTATTTGTTCAGTTTGTTTTATATTTTGTAATACTCTGTTGATGCCCTGCAGGGAAATTAGTCTTTTCACCTGCCCCCCCCCCCTCCACAGGGAGGTCAGAGGTCGGCTACACAACAGCACCCCTGGACCTGGTAGGGATTCAGTGTTTTCCACATTACTTGAGGACGTGGAGGATCGAACCTGGGACCTTCTGGTTACAGGACGATCTCTTTCACCACCAGGCTTTCAGTTTAAAGAGGAGATTCTAAATCAAATAAAGCTAAATAAATCCTTTATTACCCAAAAACAAATCAAATTGAAAATCGACTAACTTTGTGTTGTACGTGTTCAAATAAATTCGCTTTTCAGTGCAATGCAATAGGTGCAGTGCAATATGTTTACTGTGTACATACTGTATGAAAGAAGCCCTTCAGCTGTACCGTACCTGTCGGTGTAACTACTGTAATCTTATCTGTTCTGTCTCGATGAATGGATTATTTAATAAAAAGTGTTGACATGTAAGATCCCGTTTTTGGATTGATGTCACCTGTGTTTCCAGTTGAACACACTCTGAAACCACCACACCATGTCTCACTTCCTCATACTCTGTGTGTGTGTGTGTGTGTGTGTGTGTGTGTGTGTGTATTAGTATTAGTATTAGTAGTGGTTGGTAGTAGCAGTAGTAATATTGCTAAAAAGCTAGTGACAGAATCAGTACTCCCTCAGTGGCTCATTGCACCATGGTTATATGTTAGAAATCACATAGGCTTGCCCAACACTTAGGTCACTGTGACAATCGTCTTTCAACGAGAGGGAACAGATTGATGCAACAGACACAGAGAGGGGTTGGGAGAGACAGTCGGCTTTACTTAATTCAACAAAACCAAGGCCCATGGGCCAGCACACAAACACACAATACAGTCCTTAGACTTTTCATGGCCGCTGTCTCTCGTGGGTATCCCTCCGGACCCAGCTTCACTGTGAGAGATTCAAGCACACCGTTAACTGCAGGAAAAATCAGCGTAACCTCTCACAGGTGCGTCTACCCCCCCCCCCCCCCGCTGAGCCCCTGCCCCTTCCCTCCGCCCACAGCTGCTGCCACAACCACACCCCACCGCCACAGTCATCTCCAGCTTCCGCTATTCCTCTTTCCTTGATCGTTTCTAATCGAACCATTCTCAATGTGCTTGGCATGGTTTACAACGCCTCCATCGTTACATAGAGGGCAGGAAAATGGCCTGGGAATGAATTACAGGCATGGTGAAAATCATGGAACAAACTCTGTTGAAAATTTCATTGGGTAAAAATAATTTAAGCTAGTGCTTGAATTTGCACAAAAGGTTTTTCAGCTCTTTGTGGTGCGACCTGCTCATTCACGGCTGTCAAAACATTGAGGAACAATATGCTGTTTTTACCCTGATTTAGACAGTAATGAACACATGATCTGCTCCACAAAGGGTTAAGCATGAGTGTAAATGTAGCCTAGGACTGGGCATGATCCACGTCTGTCAAACCAGTTTCAAGACATTACGGCTTTTATGTAGAGAAGAAACTTCTCATATCAAAATAGAATGACTTCTGTCCTGCCAAAATATTTGACCTGTAATCCATATTCTCTATGTCTAGGAAGACACCGGGTGATACAGATAATGCTTAGCTTCTTATCTGAAATGCAACAACAGCCCAGTAATCAGGGGACAGAGAACGATCAGATGTGACAGGAACAAACTAATGTTCAGGCCTGTTGAGTGTCAGTAACATTAGTCTTTATATTAGTGTGACTGTGCCTCTTCCTGCTCCTTCTGACTTCCTGTTTCAGTGTTGCACCACATCCCGCATGCAACCACCCCCCCCCCCCAGAGTTCCCATCAGGGTCGTGGTTCCTCTCTGAGGTTAGAGCTGTAACATGTAAGAGAGAGAGAGAGAGAGAGAGCGAGAGAGCGAGAGAGCGAGGGGAAACTATGATGCTTTCTCTCACATGTATAGCTTTCTCTAACTCAGCACACCCACAGACAAACATACAGAGGTTGTGCAATGCAACAACTATTTTTAGTGAGTGCTGCCAATTCCTGGAGTACTGCTAGGCCCAACCACTAGGTGGCCCTATCCTCAAACTGATGCCTGTGGTACCTCATGACTGATTATTGCATGACTAATCTCTTTAAAGCCCACACCCTCGGTCCGAATGTGAATGAAAGGATATTTGTGTCACGGAAAACTAAAATTGAAAATACATTAAAAGCAACTCTCACTTCAAACCTCATGAATGAGGTCTTTTTATAAGGGCTGGCAGTGTCTGAGAGTGAAATCAAATGAATTCCGTTGTAAGCGCAAGAGTAACACAAACCTGTATGTTCAGTTAAAATGGGATGCTGAAGTTTATTTTCCATATATTTCATATGTACGTCCTGCTGATACACACATTTTCCTCCACGGAAAATCTTGATTGCACCTTTAAAGACATTCATTAGTAGAAACCTAGAATTGAGACATTCCACAATTTTATTAGTGCATCAAATACAGACAATCAAACAAATAGAGACTCACAGATAAATGACAACATAGAACATAGAAACAACAAAGAAGGGCAAGCTACACGCAACCCAAGGTCAAAATACTCCAGACATCCTCACTGCACATGCAGAGTAATAGATTTGTTCAATGTTTCTCGCCTTAAATGGGGCCTCAACGGGGAGTCGGAAGGGGATCCCACCCAAGGGCAGAGGATGTCTCGCCGTAGGTTTACCTTGATCAGAGGGTCTTAACCGTCTTTGGATCATCACCATGCAGGCATGGAGTTTGCAATTGCCAGGCCGGTGGTGGTGCAGCCACACAAGTAATATCTGATCAGGAGGAAATACTCCTATAAATACTACCTTTGGCGCAACATCTTAATACCACTTGGTTGTTTGAATACCAAAGGGGCCTGCCTCATTGTAACCTGACAGGGTTTCTTTCTTCGGATTCTCCTTTACTTTTGCACCTGACAAAGACCATCTTAGTCAAAACATTGTTTTTCAATCAAAAGATTTAGTGGAGCAAGAATGTAGTGACGACCTGCTTTGAGTTTCGCAGTTTAAAGCTGCACTCGACCACACTGGCGGCCCCAAATGGCAGCGAGAGGTAACTGTTTATTGAAGACTGGAGGCTGGTGGGGGTGGAGGCGGTGAAGAGGTTCAACCATCGTTGGGGAGTCCAGCTGTCTCTGGACGAAACACTGGCAATTAGGGAGCAAGTTCACTTCCTGTGTGCGGAGAAGATTTCCTGCCAGTGACCGTACCCAACACCAGAATTTCTAGGGCAAATACAGCAAATCTACAGCATCTCAAGTAGTGGGGATAGGACGGTCTTCTCTGTTGCAGCCCCGTTTAGATTTTGGCCGATAAGACGGGTGTATTGATTTATATAAAGATCTTACCTAAAGCAGCTTTAATCCAGAAAAACCCAGCAACCCTCCCCCCTTAACTGACACACTGATCATTGACTTGGTATTACACTTTTACACCAAATTAATAAAAATGACACATTCCTACACCTGGCGGACTGCACATTCACTTGGTCATAGGAAACAACAACTTCCTGTAAGGCACTGACATCGTTTAAATTAGTTATTGACTCAAAACACAAACAAGCTGCATACATTCGTCATGGCTTGTAGTCACGATATTGCACGATCAAAGGTAAGATGAGTTTTAAGGAAGTCATTTTGGAAGCTGTTGTGCAAGAAAGCATGGCTCCTCTTTGTGGACAGAGACTGGTTGGACTGCGTAGCCTAGGCGCTTGGCTCAGGACACGACACAAGATGGTTTCGGACGTTGTCGACTCGTCGTGCCTGTGACGAAAAGACGATGGACAAGATTATAAGAGAGAATGGTGAGGAGAGGGGGAGGAAGGTATAGGACAGAGGGACTGATAGACAGACAAACAGAAAAAAAGAAACAGGCAAAAGGACAGAGCGATAAGAGACACAGTAAGAGACGATCTCCACCCTAAACACACACAGAGGATGGAGAGAGAGGTGTTTGTCATAGAGGGAGGGGAAGAGAAGAGAAACCGGAATAGAGAGAGAAAGAAAGACACAGTAGGAGACAGTCGAGCATAGAAAAATAATTAACTTGAGTACAGGGATATAACATACAAGCTTTATTCCAAAATTATTATCCATTATGGGAAAAAAATAATTAATGACTTAGATTGCCTACAAGTATTTTAAAAGCACCATCATTTTAGTTGATGGATGTTCAAATGATGGATGTTTAATTTTGGAACAAATCTCTTCAAATATCCACTCATTCAGTCCTGACTTACTCTGATTGTCCTGTGCAGTGTTGAAAGTCTGCAAAGATTCACTCCTTTTCGATAACTTCTTACTCCTCCAGTTGGGTGGGGATTTCACCATCACCCCAACGCTGTCCTCGCTCTCACCAATCCCACTGGTTTCCGGGGAAGGGCATGGACCGTTTTTACTGGATGACTTCCCCCTTAATCTCTGCATCAGCGAAGGCCTCTTGTCCAGACTAACACCGTTCGGTCTCTTGAATCTTCCTTTTTCGCTTCCTGAAGGCAGTGGACTCAGCCTGTCTATCTTCTCACTGCTGGGCCCTCGTGGCCTTCCTGGGTCCATGTCCTCAAGAACCTCAGCCAGGACTGACTGTTTGGGTCCTGGCCCCTGTAGGGACCCCGTTGGACGTGGGCGGTCCCCAAACGCCAGGAAGTATTTGGGGTTGTGGTATTTGTGCGCGGGCACCTGGATGTTAGCATTGTGCGAGTCACCTAAGCTAACCTGGAACCGGGATGTGGTGGCCGGTAAAGGTGGCCGTTTGGGCTCCACTTTGGCACGTCCCAGGGCAGTCACGTTGGCAGGTGGGCTGATGTGGAACTCCTTGTAGAGGTCCAGTTTGTCAGAGATTGCGTAAAGCTCACGGAAATCCCGGTCAAAGAAGTCGACCACCTGGCCCGTCATCACCGTGATCATGTTCCGGTCCATACGAGATGTACACCAGGAGAAACTAAGGAGAGAGAAAAGTTCAAGTTCAAGTTGCATCTTGAATTTTAACTTTTTTCAAATTCAATTTGTCCTCAATGGGCCATTAGCTTCACAACAAGTAGACAGACAGACTGTCAGCCACCAATGCTAGGTGTCAATGCAGAGTTTCAGGCACACAGCATCTTCATCATTTCATTTCATGGCCTTCCTCCTCCTTCTACCAACAGATTATTCAATCAGTCCAATCAATATTTGTGAACTCCTAAAACCAGGAACCAGCGAAGATTATGGTGGTGGTGGTGGTGACAACAGGCAGCAGCCAGAGCTTCTCCGTAAACAATGAAAGGGAGACTGACTTTGTTGATCCACAGAATGTTTGAATTGAGTTCTACCCAAATGAGCTTCACTGAAAAGTAGTTTTATTTTTCTCTGAACCACGAAATGTATCTTAATCTCCAGAGAATCCTCCCGGGTGCTTTGTCATTTGTCATTTTATCATTTCTTCTGAATCACTGTATAAAGAGCAACTTCAGACTTACCACTGCCTGACTGCATTTTTGAGTTTGAGGCTTAGTTTGCCTTTAAATTACTTATTACAGAATGAATTAAGCACAACACACAAAACATAAAACATAAAGAACAGGAGGAATACCAGTAAAGACACACAGAACAAAACACACACAGGCACATCTCACCTGTAGGAGCCGAACATGACTTTGTCCCCATCGACCAGCATGTACTTATTACAGAGTGAACCGGGCAGTTGGCCGAAGGAAAGGCCAAGACCAGTTCCATGGAGCGTTCTGGTGCGGATGTTCTGGACCCACAGAGGCTTACAGTCAGAACATATGAAGTAATACTGCACACAGTCAAGCACTGTCACTATGGGTTTGACTGATATGGGTTTTAGATCATATGGACGACACTGACTGGCCGATATCCAGTATATAATAAAAAGGCCAATATCAGCCCAATTTGTCAGCAAGCCAATCAGTCGAACCCTAATTGTCACACTTTGGTATGACATGGAAAGCAGGCTTATTTCTCTTTTTAACAGATTACATTGTACTTCATATAGCAGGTTTTATAACAACTAGCTGTACAAGGCCACCCCAGATGGCGGCAAGACGATTGGCTTTAGTGAATTTAGTAAGTAAGTAATTTTAATGCAAAAAAGTGTCCCCTAAGCTTTTTTATTATTGCAGTGGATAGACAATTCTAAAATTAAAGAACACTTTTTACTTTTTAATACGTGAGTACATTTAAAAGTAGAAACTTTTTGACTTTTACTCAAGTGTATTTTTAGCTAGATACTTCAAATTGTAATTCAGTAAGATTTTTAACCAGTACCCATACTTTGACTTAAGTATAATTTCTGGGTACTTTTTACACCCCTGAGTATATCAAACAAGAGAGGCAAAATATCTGACTTTTTCCACAAAGAGTGGAAAAGTCTTCCTTGGGGAAAGATGCTCATAAAACGTGCATTTTTCACTTTGAATCCATTACTTCTATATGAAGGTGACCTCTTACCCGTAGGTGCTGCGCGCCAACCTGCATCCTACAGCACATGTCCAGGAAGTGCGGCACAGCTTGGTCGTCCAACAGGATGTAGATGGGCACGAAGCGACGCGAGGCCGCATCCATCAGGTCCTGCAGGATCTGGATATCTGTGAGCATGTCCATCACTATGGCTATCACCTAGAAGAGACAGGATTTGACAGTTTTATTTTTCTTATGTTTAAAGGCCAACAACAGTCAATAATAACATTTAGACGAAACATGCGAAAGAAAACAACCTGCAGGTACTCAACGGCATTCCCTAGTGACAATACAATTCATTGCAAGTTATACTGAAAGACTTAAAACAATGAAAGATAAGTCATACCTCTACTCACCTTCCTGGGACAAAAACATCATATATTCATAGCACTCCCAATAAGCACAGCACAGAAACAATTCCAATTCCATGCAGTGACAGAAGCCTTCACACACACACATGTATTAGTTAAGTTCTGGTCTCAACCCAGATACTGAAAGAGGACAGCAAGGAGGCTTGGTGTGGGAAAGTAGCTGAAACTGGACTGAGGAATTGAAGAAGCAATTTCCAAAATGCTCTTATATTCGTATTTCAAAAACAGAGATGATTCTATCCTCAGAAACAAAACTATTCTGAACTAAATGTCTTAATATGACTCATGACTTTAAGACTAACCAATAACTAGCCATCCTTTTGCAACAGTAAATGCCACTTTTATTCAAATGCGGACCTCTCTTTATGGTAAAAGATGCTTCAATTTTAGAAACAAAGCGTCGACTATCACAGACAAAATTGCATGAATTTGTAAAGGTCCTGAAATCTGATTTCCTCAGTGGGCCACTCGTGATCATGCTGTGGTGAGAATACTTTTTCCACAGCTGCAAGAGGATGAATCTCAGGTCACGCTGCCCACCTTCTTTCTCATCTCCGTTCCCTGTCTACAGCCAAGAATAAATCCATAAAAACCTTAAGGGTGGACTGCCCTCCTAGACAGCCATCAAAGAAACTACCAGCAGAAGCTAATCTGTCCGAGTGAAGCATTTAGGGAACTGATACTCAATACTCAATACGCAAAACACTGTATTATCCCCTCTGCTGTCAGGCTAATGGAGCTCTGCAACAACCTGCTGAGGGATTTAGGACTTTAATCTGTAAGCTTTTCACTTTCTCCTCTGTCAGAGCATAGTGATTGGTAGAAGTTTCCCCTCTGCTAATATCAAATACAGGAACTCACAGCAACCGGCAGCTACTGTTATGGGCATAACAAAATGCCTCAAAGCTATAAAATCTGATTGTACCAAACAGGCATAAAAGCAGTCACTCTCACCCAGAGCCATGCACATTGAGTGCAACAGCAGAAGGAGCTAACATTAAGGAGTGCAAGGGTCACAACGGCAGTGCCCTGACAACAGTGTTAATGTATATTTTCCGTTGCCCCTTCAATGATCATGCATGAGAGAGAGGTTCAAGGTATAGGGTCCCTTTGAAGGCTCACTGAGACAAACAACTGGATTATCTGCCTTGATGTTTACCAGTCACGCCTCCAGCTACGGAGGTAGAGCTGTGCAACAACAAAAAGGAAAACAGCTGAGGAATGTAAGAATTTAATCATCGTGTATCTTAAAAACTGGTTCCACACAGCTTTCACTTACTCCTCTGCCAGGACTCGCAGACTGCTCCCCTCTGCTTAAATCAAATTAAGGCATTCCCTCAAAACTGAGAGCTAATGTTAGAGGCATAATAAAACATCTTGGAGTGATAAAGGCTGGCTGAAGGATTTTAGATATTTAGATTGCCATTTAGCTGACACTGTTATCCAGAACAACATACAATGACTGCAATAGTAGAGTAAAAAAATAAATATCATATTTATATATATATATTATGTCCATACAAGGATCATGTATAATAGAGAAGGATTAGGTAAAGAAATAAGAGCCAGGAGGAAACATGTAGAGAAGCCTTTCCTTTAAACATGACAGGAGGATTTTCAGTCCAAGTAGGGGATGAAGGTTCGGGAGGTGTTGCGAACGCATGGAAAGTGTGTCTCTTTTAACAAATGTTCCTTTCACAGACAGAAAAAGGGCCTGTTGTTTCCAGGCCAGTGTCTCACTGAAGAAATATGCTGAGTGGGGCTGTGGTAGGAACAACAGGGATACAAGCTTTGACATGTGGACAGTAGCTAGCTGAAGAGCTAACAGCCCCCACGTAGCATCATCGTAGCATCATGTAAACAAAACAAAACACTATCTAGAAGACCAATTGTGATATCTGCATGGAGAGACTGAGATTGATTGATAGTAGTTGGTAAACTGGTTGTTCAACATGGGCCATCTCTAGTGTGTGTGTATGTGTGTCATTATTCTAACATTACCTCCCCTGCTTTCAAAGTTCAAAGTTGTTTGGCAAAGGTACACACACACTTAAGGTACCTTTATATACCCATGTTTGATCACATACAGGTATGGCAACTGTGGGAACATCTGGTTGGTGCAAATCTGTAAGCACTAGTAAGAGGCATCAATATAGCGATGAGTGAAATATAGGCCAATAAGGAAGTAATTTCTCTCCTTTCCTAACTATGATAGAAGTGCTATACCTGCTCTGGTGAAGTTGCTCAGTGGCTAACATGATTGGAAGAAAGGAAGGAAGGAAGGAAGGAAGGAAGGAAAAGAACAAAGGAAGAGAGTTTTTCAGTTTTAACAAAACTTTATTAAAAAACAAAGTGACCAGTCAGTCTCATCCATCTTGTTCTTACATGTACATAAAAGGAAGGAAGAAAGGAAGGTTAAGAAGGAAGGCAGGAGGAGTGAAGGAAGATAGCGAGGTAAAGAAGGGAACTGGCAGGGAAGGACAGCTGTAACAAGAGAAAAAGCAACAAAGAAACAAAACAATAACAATAAATTAAAATGGAACAAAAGAAAGAGTAGTAGATTGTAAGAATGGGGAAGTGGTGGCAGGGTTTTCTATGTGGACCTTTATTAGCCAGGAAGGACGGATGGTAGGGACAAAGCAAGGAAGGGACAAAGGGAGAAACAAGGGGAAAGAAACAAAGGAGATTTGTGAAGGAATTTATGGGAAAATGAAAGCAGGAGCTAAGTAATGAAAAGCAAGTAAAGTTTAGTACAGGGCCACGTCTTCCTCCATGCTCCAGTCTGAAGACAAGCTAAGTGAAGCCTGTTACTGTGTGAATGTGAACGGGTGGAACGAGTGACTCAGCTTAGCTCCGGGACTCTGTGAGCAAACATTACTATGGGCAACTCAAATAAACAGGCCACTTCAGTCTTCTGTTGCTGTGTGAGTGGGAATTAATCACTCCCACAATCACTCACCGTGCCATTTCACCAGCCCAAGAGACCACGCTGCAAACGGCAAGATTACAGTTTTAGTTCTGCAAACATTTCTCAGAGGCAAATAATCTCATCGGTTGAATAAAACCTCATTGGACAGAGCCAAAGAAACAACATTTGTAAGTTAAGTTGTCTCATTTGTTTAAATAAAAGTAGGTATCTAACTTATTGATCTTTTACCTCAACACTGGTTCTGCTCTTAGATGATGTTGAGGAAGGAGATGCACTTCTGATTTCTGGTGACTAGTAGTTCTCTACCTACCTATGTTGATGCACTTATTGTAAGACGCTTTGGATAAAAGCGTCTTCTAAATGACTGGAATGTAATGTAATGTAATGTAACGTAATGTAATGTACTGTAATGTAATGTACTATAATGTAATGTAATGTACTGTAATGTAATGTAATAATGTAACGTAATGTAATGTACTGTAATGTAATGTACTATAATGTAATGTACTGTAATGTAATGTAATAGTACTGTAATGTAATGTAATGTAATGTAACGTATATGTAATGTACTGTAATGTAATGTACTATAATGTACTATAATGTAATGTACTATAATGTAATGTACTGTAATGTAATGTAACGTAATGTAACGTACTGTAATGTAATGTACTGTAATGTAATGTAACGTAATGTAATGTAATGTACTGTAATGTAATGTAACGTAATGTACTGTAATGTAATGTACTGTAATGTAATGTAATGTACTGTAATGTAATGTACTGTAATGTAATGTACTATAATGTAATGTAATGTACTGTAATGTAATGTAATAATGTAACGTAATGTAACGTAATGTAATGTACTGTAATGTAATGTACTATAATGTAATGTACTGTAATGTAATGTAATAATGTAACGTAATGTAATGTAATATAATGTACTATAATGTAATGTACTATAATGTAATGTACTGTAATGTAACGTAATGTAACGTACTGTAATGTAATGTACTGTAATGTAATGTAACGTAATGTAATGTAATGTACTGTAATGTAATGTAATGTACTGTAATGTAACGTAATGTAATGTAATGTACTGTAATGTAATGTACTATAATGTAATGTAATGTAACGTAATGTAATGTAATGTAATGTACTGTAATGTAATGTAATGCAATGTAACGTAATGTAACGTAATGTAATGTAACGTAATGTAATGTAATGCAATGTACTGTAATGTAATGTAATGTAATGTACTATAATGTAACGTAATGTAATGTAATGTACTATAATGTAATGTAACGTAATGTAACGTAATGTAATGTAACGTAATGTAATGTACTGTAATGTAATGTAATGTACTATAATGTAACGTAATGTAATGTAATGTAATGTACTGTAATGTAATGTAATGTACTATAATGTAATGTAATGTAACGCAATGTAATGTAATGTAATGCAATGTAACGTAATGTAACGTAATGTAATGTAACGTAATGTAATGTAATGCAATGTACTGTAATGTAATGTAATGTAATGTACTATAATGTAACGTAATGTAATGTAATGTACTATAATGTAATGTAACGTAATGTAATGTAATGTAACGTAATGTAATGTAATGTAATGTACTATAATGTAACGTAATGTAATGTAATGTACTATAATGTAATGTAATGTAACGTAATGTAATGTAATGTACTATAATGTAATGTAATGTAACGTAATGTAATGTAATGTAATGTAATGTACTGTAATGTAATGTAACGTAATGTAATGTAATGTAATGTAATGTAGGTAACGTCAGACTGACACGTCAGACTGAAGTCAGGTGAAAACGACAAGGGTACAATGTCGCCAAGTCTCTCTACAAGTTGGAGTGACTGTGCACGTCACGCATGCATGTGAAATAATGACGAGTGATAATGTATGTAATAGAATAATAGAATAATAGAATAATAGAATATTGTTCCGTATCATCCCATCCTGCTATTTTTCATATTTTGCAGGGATCTGTTGGCTTGTAAATTTCAATGCATTTTACTTCCTTGCATCGTATAAACATGGATCAAGTGGTTTACATGCCACGGAAACGGGCTGACTGAAGGGATTAATTTCTCCTCCATTTGAACGACAGTCCCTGGATCAGTTGCGGTGAAAGTGATGACGCTTCATTGTGTCGATGGAATGTGAAAAATGTGTGCCTGCAGCTCCCATTGAAAATGACTTACTTCCTTTGTCGCTTGTAATCTGAATGTACGGTAAGAGAGCTGGTACCAATATTATGAAGCCTAGTGCTCTTTGCTATTGACTGAAAAAGTACAATCTAAATACAGTCAATTAGGCTGGCCTTGAATGTCAGAGTCATAAAACTATAACTGCGGTTTATAGTTTTTGTTTAGATTTTCACTGGGGTTTCTTTATTTGCCATTCAAGTGTGCCAGTTACAGCCAACTTGCTGCCATAGAACTGTAGATCTTGAGGTTTAACTCAACCAATGAGATTATGTCTGCCTCCAGAGCAGCCCTCCCTCCAAGAAATGTTTATAGGCTACAACTAAAACTCCTATCTGGCCTCAGAGGCTAGAGGCATTGCTTCATGTTGTGTGAGGGCAGTGGGTTACACTACAGCTGACAGTAGTGTGTGTGTGTGTGTGTGTGTGATTTATGCATGCAGTAGGGCAAAAGGAATGCTTGTGCAATACCAAATCAGTTGTGCACAGACATGTTTCTGTAAGCAATAAAGACACAATAGGCAAATCAGTTGGCTTTCTGTGTAGGGTTCGTATTCATAACTGAAATTCAGAAAATAAAATTTCAGTGTACTTCAGAATTTCTCTCATCCATTCCCTCACATACACCCTTTCTCTCAAACACACACAACCCCATGTATCTTCGTATATACTCACCGTTTGACCTAATAATCTGAAACTAGTGGCCGTTATGTGTCGCAGCTGCCTCATCTCACCTTGCTGGCCTCTTGGATGAGTCTGCGCACCACCTCCTTGATGTGGGGTCCGTTGTCTTTAGGTGGGTGCGTGTGGACCGCCACCCGGGTCACCCCTTTGAAGAACCCCCCGCTGGGCCAGCCGATGTCCAGCGGTGGCACCTCGGTTTCCGACATCTGGGGCCAGTAGGTAGATGCGGGCCCAGACTCTGCGCCCGGGCTGGTCCCTTCCTCCGATTTGGACGACGATGCCTGACTCGGATCACTATCATGATCTTTGTACTTACTGAAATTATTATGTATCCATTTAATTTCTCTTGCCGACAGAAAGTCTTTCATGTTGTTTTCTTGGAGTAGCGCTTTGAATTCGCCGTCCCCTTTCCTGAGAAGCTGCTCGATAGCGGCGCGTTGCTCTTCGCTGTAGTAAAACTCCGGTTTGGACTCCGGGACCTTGGCGTTGATGTGGCCGTCCTCCATGCACATGAGCTGGGATTCGGCCATGGTTGCGGCGGCGGTTCCCCTCCGGAGCACAGAGACGCTGTCACACCTGCTGAGTCTGTGAGGTTCCTACCTGTGTGACTAATCTGACAGCTGGGAAAGTTTTCTTACCTGGCTAGGGGGAGGAGGGAGGTGCAAGGAATGTTGCTTTCAATGTACTGTCGGAAATTAGAGAGACACAAATGCCTCAAAAGATGTATTTCTATCAAACGACTTTATGCATTTATGGGGCAGCGCCAACAGCCAACAGAAGGAGATCACTCTCTCTCTTTCTCCTTCTCAGTCCTATCAGACCACAACAAAAAGGTTTTTGAGGATGACCAAGGCAGGATGAGGTTCATTATTTATTTACTTCTCACATTGGTTAAAAGCTTAGTCTGTGGGGTTTAAATGGCGCGTTTACGCCCGTAGTTATTATACTTGAAGCGTCGCAGTGACGCGCGTGAGACGCAGCTGGAGCGCGAGCCGGTAGCCCACGGAGCCGTTGTGGACAGCAGCGTTTATATGAAAGCGTTTCTGCTGCGAGAGACGCACGACTGAGTCGCGTCCTTGTGTAGACCAGGCATATTAATCTATGAAGAGCACGTGAATGCAACATGTGCCTGACTCTGAAACGGGCCAGGGAGTTTCCTGTAGACTGTAAAAATAGAATAGTCCAGGTTGTAAAATGCGACTTGACAAGTAGGCCAACATATAACCTGTAAACACAACAGGCCACGTCATATGCTTTCCGGGAACTTCTGTGAGTTCTGAGGTTTTGATTTGACAAATGTGGTATCTTCCAAGTATTTTGTGATCAATTAAATTTCATATTCAGTGGCTACTGTTGCTTTGACCATTTCACAAATTATTATTATTGTTATTATTATTATGATTATTACTACCACTAATATTATTATTGCAATGCTTGTGGTTTAAAAATCTTCAGCTTATTTTACTGTTGCACTCTTTACAATCTCTCTGGAGAGCACCAGCTGAGTGCCTGAAATGTAAATAGTTGTTATGAGTGTGTGTATATGTGCTGCGCAATAAGGTGAACAACTCCAAAGCTTTAAATAGACATTAAATTGATCCATCAGTGTTGTAGGAAGAGTCGTCAGACAGGACTAATGTTTAGATGTCATCATTTCCATTTCTGCTCTCAATAATAACTCTCATCACTGTAATTTATGGAGGAAAACATTTACTTAAAAGAAATACCTTTTTTTGTGTTGGCTTCATAACCAGGATATTGTAGATTCTATTTATAATCTACTCTTTATAATAGAAACAGGTATCAACCGAATACACTGGAATGAAAGATAGAAGTGGTAGGACAGCTGAAACAGGTAGTTCAGTTGTTATAATTTTGTGATATGAATCATTTTGGAAGATGTGTCACTTCTTCAAATGGTGAATATCTCACTTTGACATGAAAATCTTTTGAAGCACCTTTGCTGTTTTTCTATAGATTTTTTTTCTACAAATCAAATCATGAACATTTTGGAGAGACATGTCTTTCTTCCAGGACGCCAACAATATGCATACCAGCTCTCATACCAGCTCCATATGTGTGTCTCTCAACCAACCAGCTTTTCTCAATTCCAGAAAAGATGACATTGTCGGGAAAATATATATTTATTTATTTTTACAGGACAATGAGGATATACATGATGGCCCTGGTGCTTGATAACTGAATCCCTACAAGTGAATCCATCAACCAGCCAGTCTTTCTTAATTCCTGAAAGGTTTACATTTCCGAGAAACTGATAATGTTGTGTGTGTTTGTGCTTCTATCCTTTATCCTTTAACCTGGACATTTTCCCCATCCTCACATCTTCAAGGGGCAGGTTTAGGGTTAGGGTTAAAGTTAGGGTAGAATTAGGTTTTGGTTGGAGTAAGGGTGAACCGGGCCGTGCGTGCATGTGTGTGTGGGGCATCCTCTCAGAAAGGCTTGGTGTAGTTGGAAGGGAAGAGGCCTGTCTTGCCCCTCAGCTGGCCTCTCCACCAGGACGGGTCGCATCGTTCCAGGACCTCGATGACATCGCCGACGTTGAAGTCCAGCTCGTCTTTCTCCTCGGCGTGGAAGCTGTACAGAGCTCTGACCTGCAGCTTGGACGAGGCTGTGTGCTAGACATGGAGGAGGACAGGGTGGGAGATGGACAGATGTACGTGGTCAGACGCCATGCACCCATGCTCATTTAACTTTATGGAGACCCATTTTACATCAGCTGGGGATTTTTGGAGATTCGGACTGATGAGACGGGTGTATTTTTATATAGAAATCTTGCCTAATGCAGCTTTAAGAATTCAAACAAAATCATTTGTTGAGCCCCATTCACCCCCAAATGTGTAATATACCATTTTAGGGCTTTAAAAGCGAAAAACAATAATCTATGAGCAACAATATGTACTGTATCTCCCGTAAAGTACCTGTGGTGGTGCAGGAGTCGGTGGGAGGCGGGCGGCGGGGGGTGCAGGAGTCGGTGGGAGGCGGGCGGCGGGGGGTGCAGGAGTCGGTTGGCAGTGGGAGGCGGGGGGTGCAGGAGTCGGTGGGAGGCGGGAGGCGGGGGGTGCAGGAGTCGGTGGGAGGCGGGAGGCGGGGGGTGCAGGAGTCGGTGGGCCGCGGGCAGGCGGGGGGTGCAGGAGTCGGTGGGCCGCGGGGGATGGGGAGGGGTGGTAAACTATCTTTGCCTCCTCTTTGCTGTCAGGACACAAATAGAGTTTAGAGTCAATGCAGTTTGTACAGTATCTGGAGTGGGTGGTGTGTGTGTGTGTGTGTGTGTGTGTCATTTTCTATTCTTTATTAATGCAGAATATAAAACGTGCACACTGAGTAAGACCACCAATATAAATAATACCAATTATATTTTCATTTTTCCTTCATGGTTTTATCCCACTTAAAAAAAACTTCAGATACGTTTATCTTCATATAGCTTACATCAGTTTGACACAACTGTAAAAACGGCACCACGAGAGTGTAGATTAAAGGATAACCCTGGTGGTGTTGGTGCCTTGCTCCACCCCGGGCTACGCCGGTCGACCCACCTGTTGCTCTGCCTCCACTAGCAGGATCCTGCTCTGTTTTGAGACCGAGTTCCTCTTGTAGAAATTCACCAGCTGGTTGAGAGAAGGGAACCTCTCCGACCACAGGTAATACTGCCCCCTGCTGTCTCGCATGACCTTGAAATGCTGAATGTCTGCTTCGTGTCTGCAGGGAAGAACAACAGAACAGCACAACTTTATTTTTCCAGGGTAGAAAAATACCAAACTGTCGTGAGGTCCAGCTAAATATTTATAATTTACAGATGAAAAATATGAAAACTCACTTTTATATTGTGCATTTGCCTGGCTTACATCTTAATGGGTTCAATTCATCTCAAGGTATATGAGGTATATAATATAAGGTATACAGAGCCTTTATTATATACAGGAAGCCTTTATTTTGTGAGGGTGGAGGGTCTAGGAAAGGGCGAGCGAAGCAGGGAGGAGCTTATGGTCAAGAAAGGTCAAATAAAAATGGATATTGGGAGAGCAAGATGTGAGAAAGAGAAGGTTGTGCTGCTTTGTCAACTTTTGCCTAACGTTTGCCATCCCCCGCTTCCTACGTGCATGTGCGCACACACACACACACACACACACACACACACACATAGAAGACAGACCTGACGGAGATGGAGAAGTCTCCCGGTGCCCCAGTTTGGCTGCCCCGTATGAGGAAGGCCCCCTGAGGCTGTGACATGAGCTTCTCCTGGGCAATACTGCGACTGGCGCCCTCCTGGTACCAACTGGAGTCACGGGGGGGGGCAGGGAAGGAGAGAGGATGGAGTGACATCGTCAGAACAGAAATGGAGATCGGGAGAAATGGGTGTGGAGGATGAGAGACATTGGGAGGCAGAAGGAGAGAGAGGGAAAGGATGAAGCACATCATGCAGATAACACCAGGTTGTCCATGCACACACCACTCAGAATAGGTAACAAATATATTGGTCATGAGTCTGAACTGTAGCAGCCGAATGGTGAAAAAACAAAATATAGTTTAGTACAAATAGAGGCCTGCAGTTTTCTTCGACCATGCCCTTAGCTCTTATTTTTGTTTCTTCCTCTAGCGCTTGTGGTTGTTCCCGCTTACTGTGGGTTGATTGTAATATTGCTGATTAAAGCTTATTCCTGCTCTGGATCAGCTGCATGTAAAATATAAAGACAGATTGAGGTGGAAAACAGCTTGAACACTGCAGACAGTGGAACCAATAGCCAGCCAGCTCTCTGCATGATCCGTGTCAAAAGCCAAAACCTGCTCTAGCTGCCTCATTAATTTTTAGAGAGTGATGGCCAGTTAAGATTGCAGCATCCATGCCCAACATGAATGTGGAACTGCCATGTCATGGGCTTTCACCAACAATTTCTGCAACACGTTATCCAGCATCTCTTGTCTTTCATGTGAAGATGACGGTTCTCTCTTGTTTTTAAATCGAGGCGTCCCATGAAATCCACCCATCTCCGCCCCTCTGTCTCTTCATCTCTCTCTGTATTCTTTACCTGGGCAGCTGAATGTCGATGTAGTTTTTGGGTACAAGACCTTCGTGTCCGTTGAGCTCTGCTTTGTACCAGTCATCACAGGTTCCCAGGACCTGACACAGGGGAGCAGGGACATACACACACCTTAAGGTAACAGCATCAACCGTTAAAGGTGCAACTGTTGCTCTGATGATGCAGCGAAAGACACAATAACAAGCAGAATCACTCAATTTGCCGAGTGCAATGAATGTACAGCAATTTGTCTAGGTGACCGTGGTTTGGAGACGTATCAAGAAGTATTAGTACATACAGTGCAGACGCCATACTCGTTTTGCACAGTGTACTGCTAATGACGGATGAATGAGTGGTATGTTTTTGTGTTTTTTTTTTAAATTTATTGTGTTTGAATTATTATTTTAGTCCTTCTGTTAACTTAGTTTACACTAAGAGCGGATTAGCCTGTAACAGCATTACAGCCATTCACATTTTTAACCTTTTTCAAGAATACACAAAGTATTTCAAGCATCCGATGACCCAGTGAACTTAAGAGGAAGTGAAACACTGGGTGAAGGAGGGTGACTTGGCAAGAGACACCGCTCCACTAACCAGCGAACCTCACGGTGCTTGATCAGTGTTCAATACTGAGCTCACTCCAGGACTGCCTGTGACCCCCCCTGGTGAAAGACATGCTCCAACAGCCTCCTCAAATACACTTGACAACACTCAATTATATTTTCTATCGAGGATATACTGACACATACATGCTGGTTGGCATAAAAAATGCTGCAACACACTATCAACCCACGTAGTGTTAATGGAAGTGTTTTTATTGTGTGTGTTTGTGTGTGAACTTGCCTTCAAGCGGTCGGCCTTTCTGAAGCTGAGTTCGTCTTCGGCTGTTGCATCAAAGTTGTACTTCGCCGTAGCCTCCATGGCACAAGGACTGAGAGAAGGGGAGGCAAAGGGGGAAGGAAGCAACAGAGACAGAGGCAAGTAGGGAGGGGAGAGAGAGAGAGAGAGAGAGAGAGAGAGAGTGTGGCGTGGAGCTTCTGACACACTTGCACTTTGCAAATGGTAAAATCAAACAATCTTTACAGACACTGGAAGTGGAATCTCAGAGTGACCTTTTAAATGACTGGCTCTCGTTTCACCTAACGTGCTGCTTATTCAGTTGTGTTTCATTTGTAGGCATGTAGCGGACGCTCTCATCCAGAGCTGCACGTTTCAGCCAAAGTCCAAAGTCCGTGATAACAAATATGTCTGCTGTCCCTGGAACAGTCATGTATGATAGAGAAGAGCTTGATATATATCCTCCCCTTCATTTTCTTATCTCCCTTTCAAGTGGATTTCACAGGTAAACCCAATGAGTGATCAAAGCTTCCTGGTCAATCTATTTCATGGAAAGCGTAAGTGGTCCTATTGACACTTCAACCAACCAAGCATCGGTTTGCATTGATACTGGAATCCAAATTCAGCGGTAGCAGCTATGTACAAGCATAATTCAAAATGACAACTGTACCCCTTCATGCCTCCTTAAAGAGAGTAACACTGTGTTACTCACCATGAACGAGCCGAGATCACGCCAGCCCACAGGATGTGCAGTCAGACTGCAGCTGTTGATGATGAAGTTGATGCACAACCACACACCGAAATAAAGGTGCAAACGGATGGTTCGCGCATGTGCACAGACAGGCACACGTTTACACATCACAACTGGACTTTGTCTTGATTGGCTACTTTACTTAACAGTAAAATGGGGCCTCATTCAGAATTTGTTTTTTATTTTAGATAAGAAGTCACAGCATATCCTTTGCATTGGCAGATGAACTCCGCAAAACGAGGAAACAATGATATTGCTTTCGTTACATGTTACGCCAGCCAGGGCAATAGTGTATTTGTACAACAGCGCAAAAACAGAAACAGAACAGAAAGTCTCCATTTTGGACATCACCTCGTCTAAAAAGGGGAAGTTTATTTGTGCGACAGAAGACCTTGTGAAAAGCTTGCTGTGTTACTGTGGAGTCAACATTTCTCTCAGCAGCTGTCACTTTGGTTGTGGTTTGACAAACTAGTGTGTTAACTGCTGTGTTACACGTCTTTGAATGTTTCAATGTTCATTGCGGAATAGGGTTTGACACAGATCAAAAATACCCTGTAGGAAATTCCACCCACTGTGCACAATTCTTAATAATTATTTTTAACTCTTATTAATTACTTTCACTTCCTATATCTGAATTTGGAAATGTCAGTCGTGGTAAATGAGGATGTTTGAGGTTTGGATTGAGGTTTGGGTTCTGGTGTAATGCTATGTTATGCCACTAGATGGCAGCAGGCGGTAAGAAAAGCAGACGTTTGCGAGGCGGCGAGGTCCGTCCTGTCAGATGGCTCTGGGCTGGGATGTTCACACACATCTGAGATCAACTTAGACACCGATTGCTCCAACTTTCAGGTTCTACTAGCCGTTGAACACCAGAGAAGGTGAATTATAGAAACTCTCTAACTCATACGATGACAGGTTGCCAAAACTCAATAAATCAGCTACTTGTGAGTCCATGTGGCTTTTGTTTACAAGCCCTGGCCTTCACCAGCTTGTAATTGAGCAGTGTGAACCTAAATGAAACAAATACACAAATGCAACAAAGTAAAGCTGTGTGTACGTAGGTGTGTTGTGGCAAATTGTCAGTCACAGAAACTAGTATACTAGAGAAAAAGGGGGGAACTCTGTGTGTTAAAGACAGAAACGAGGCAGAAACAGGGAGAGCAAAGAGACAGAGTAAGAGAAGAAGACAGGATCGACACAGAAAGAGTGAGACGGGGGGAAAGAGAAAGGATGCAGGGATGCAATCAGTGGCATCGAGAGGACATTTCACTCTCTGGTGTTCAGTATCAGCCTCGGTGGCTCACAGATCCCCATGAGGTGTTCGGTGGGGGTTTGAGCTGGTGACAGGCCTGAAAAGTAAATGTGACCCTCCTCCTGGCAATCAGCACTCCCCACCATGAGAGGCTTGATGAACGAGCTCCATGGAGTCTGATAGAGGGCCGCAGATTGTGTGATTGTGTGTGTGTGTGTGTGTGTGTGTGTGTAACAATGCTGGAATTATTTGCCAAGGTTACCAAGGTGACCTACAGCTGTACATGTACCTCCTTGTTAGTAATGTATTGTGCATCATCAGGAGAGAAAAACAGGTACAGATGTAACTATTCTAACAAGGAAGTGTGTGTGTGTGTGTGTGTGTGTGTGTGTGTGTGTGTGTGTGTGTGCGCAGTACCATTGCTTCTCCATCAAACTGTGTTTAATGGGCTGCACCCATGAAATATCCCATCCAGCCTCATGACAGAGCTCATAAAACTCTGTTTAAACAGGTGGAAAAGACTCTTATGCCTCAACGCAGTGGTGCCATTCAGTGTTAATGGGCTTGTTAACTGTGACTGTGTGTGTGTATGCGTGTGTGTGTGCATGCATGTGTGTGTCTGTGTGTGTCAGCGCGCTGCGACAGCGGCAAAGCACTGACAGTTGCATTTTTAAGGTGTCAAGGGACTTCAAACTCTGCAGAGACACTGCAAATGGAAGAGGGAGAGACAGAGCAGGACGAATGGATTTGACAACAGAGAGACAGCGGTAGGTGGTAAATATTCTCTGAGCAAACATCACTTTTCTGTCTGTTTACCTTCCTCTCCTCACGCCTCGGCCCTCTTACCGACTCTGAAGAGGCAGTGGGAGAAAGAAAAGGAAAGAAGAAAAGAAAAGGAAAAACCACACAGACAAAAAAACATAACGCAGCACTTTGAGAAAACAACAAGAACAAAACTGAGCACACCAACGTTTTCCTCAAAATGTTCATACATTTTTCAGTTTCATCCATTATAGAAAAGTACATGCACTCCATAGACAGACTGGAAGTTGACAAAGCAGAAAAATAGAAAGGTTATTCAACTTTGAGGTTAGAAACAGTTTAGAATAAGGGACACAGGATTCATCTTCAAAACAAAGGTGGATGAAATTCCCAAATTCCTTCATATTTCATAAGATGGATGGTTTTGATTTGCCCCTATAATATAAGCAGCTGAGTAAAATGGTCTAGCTTGTGGCTGCATTGCATTCTGGTCTATCTCGGCTAATGCATTGCATTCTGGTCTATCCTGGCTACTGCATTGCATTCTGGTCTATCTCCTACTGTCGGTGGAGAAATTGGTCTCTCTCTCTCCTCCGATGGATTTCTCCTGTATGATTGTTGATCGTCGGCATAGAAAGAAGCCCTTGCTCTTTGATTCTGATTGGCTGACACCAAAACCTGACGTCTGCTGCGCTAGTGACACTTGCCATGACTTGACGTTGTTTATGTTTGGCCAGTTATGCTTGGGAATAAGAAAAATACACCACCAACATGACAAAATACAACATACATCACCAATAGCTGTTTTTTTTAATAGTGTTAAAGTGTTTTCAGTTTTTCCTTCAACACCGTGGCGGTTCAATGCAGCCATCATCATTCCTCTACAACCCCCAACAAAAAATGTCCTCAATCCTACTAACCTGCCTAGTCTATTCACATTTTGGGCATAGTGACAGCCGTTGGGATGGCAAGCATGCATCCTGCTGAATCCCTACCCGCTGACCTTGACCTCCCTGTGTAGGGGGGGCAAGTGTAAAGATAATTGCCCTAAGGGGATCAATTAAATATTGCATTATTATTAGGCCTGCTTTGCCATTCTGTGTCCTGGCCTTGTCCTGATGATGGAGCAGTGTCTGTCTCTCATACATCACCAGCTCATATTCATGCATCATACTGCATCATGCCGGCGGTGCCTTCAGGTTTAAACGGCTGTGAAATGAATGGCAGGGCCTCTACTGGTGGGGGCTGGGGGTGGGGGGGGGGTCTTGTGAGAGACAATCCATCAAACAGAAGGGGTCCTGATCTTTGTCATGTGTGGAATGGTTGAATATGTGGTATTTCCGCATTTGGGTCACAATAGTTTTGTCTAAAATGCTATATATCCATTTTGGAAAATAGCAATCAACTCAAGTATCTGTCTGTCTGTCTGTCTGTCTGTCTGTCTGTCTGATTGTACGCTGTAATACCAAACTGTACTGCAACAGCAGCGTTTTCTCTGACTATTATTCCACTGTCAGCACCTAACCTCTGTTAAACTGTTTTTTTCTTGTTTTCTCTCTGTCTTGTTGTTGGTCATGTGATACTCCGCTGGGTCTTGACAACACAGTAGTCTATATGGAAGAAGGTGGAACAGCATGAGCAGAAGGTTGTCCGACCGACTTCAACTTGCCATTTAAATGGCAGACTGCTTAATGGAATGTTTGATCCTACAGACCTGTGTGTGTGTGTGTGTGTGTGTGTGTGTGTGTGTGTGTGTGTGATTGACAGTCCAACAAGGTGAGTGGGTAAATCAGGGTTCCAGAGGACACCCTCCACACACCACTGCCCTCGGCAACACTTCTGTTCTACTGAATTATTCAACTCTCTGGCCTAGCAGGGGGCCAAATGTGTGTGTGTGGTTTTCTGCATGTGTGTGCATGGGTGTGTGCATGTACACTCCTTCATGCCTGCATTTTTGCCTGTATGTATTCATGTGGTCTTTTCTCATCTTCACCCCCTCTAACCCTCCTTCCCTTCCTCCATCATCTCTCTTTTGATGCTCTACCCATCCTCCCCCCCTCACCCCCCCCACCCCATCCTCACCTCCCCCCCCCCCCATCCCCGTCTGTGTTTCAGACAGATGAAATTATTATGCATGTTATTGAAATGAGGGTAATTTCCCCAGTGTTTGCAATAGCAGGACACCCAGGAGCCGTTGCCATGGTGACGGGCACCTCGTGCCGAGTGACCAGTCAGTTGAACCCACATACCATCTACTTTGTCAGGTTTATTTATCTACCTTTCACTTGTGTGACACATTTCAATAAAATTGGGATTCATAATGAAATGTTTTCATTCATGAAACCGACTGAAACTGAACAAAAACAAATGAAGTTAAAGTGAAAATCATCAAGTTCCTCTTTTTGTTGTTGTTATTTTTAGTTGTGCTGTGGTGTTCCTCACTGTGGTGTTCTTCACTGTGGTGTTCCTCACTGTGGTGTTCCTCACTGTGGTGTTCCTCACTGTGGTGTTCTTCACTGTAGTGTTCCTCACTGTAGTGTTCCTCACTGTGGTGTTCTTCACTGTGGTGTTCTTCACTGTGGTGTTCTTCACTTTGGTGTTCCTCACTGTAGTGTTCCTCACTGTGGTGTTCTTCACTGTGGTGTTCTTCACTGTGGTGTTCCTCACTGTAGTGTTCCTCACTGTGGTGTTCCTCACTGTGGTGTTCTTCACTGTGGTGTTCTTCACTGTGGTGTTCCTCACTGTGGTGTTCTTCACTGTGGTGTTCTTCACTGTGATGTTCCTCACTGTGGTGTTCTTCACTGTGGTGTTCTTCACTTTGGTGTTCCTCACTGTAGTGTTCCTCACTGTGGTGTTCTTCACTGTGGTGTTCTTCACTTTGGTGTTCCTCACTGTGGTGTTCTTCACTGTGGTGTTCCTCACTGTGGTGTTCCTCACTGTGGTGTTCTTCACTGTGGTGTTCTTCACTTTGGTGTTCCTCACTGTGGTGTTCCTCACTTTGGTGTTCCTCACTGTGGTGTTCTTCACTGTGGTGTTCCTCACTGTGGTGTTCTTCACTGTGGTGTTCTTCACTGTGGTGTTCCTCACTGTGGTGTTCCTCACTGCTCTTCCCAGAGATCACCTGTCAATCAGACAGTGTGTCCAGTACTGTGACGTCTTCTGAATGTGCTCATAATGCCATTGCATTTCAAATGTGTTAGTTTTATTAGCGTCTAAATGATGAATGATAAATGATGAATGATAAATGATGAATGATAAATGATGAATAAATGTCCATCAGACTGAAATGATTCAACTATATGTTATCTGGTAACATAGAGCCTATACCAGTCAGACACTTCAAACAGTTCTACTATGTTTTATCTGTTCCACTAGATGATTTTGAACCAATCAAATCTGTGTAAGCTCTATTTAATTATTTGATCAAATATAAACTCAAACTAATAATCAACTTAATCTCTTTTCTTAAAAGAGGATCGATGTTCATTTGAGTGGAGATACACAGGAGTGTGATTAGAAATCCACACACACACACACACACACACACACACACTCTACCCCTCCTCTCTCTCTCTACTTTCCTTGTCTCACGCTCTCTCATTTGTATTCTCTCTCTAACACATACAGTCAATTTCTCATCTCTCTCCTCTTTTTCTTTTCTCTTCACACTATCACACACACACACACACACACACACACACACACACACACACACACACACAGAATAACATAACACAGTGACCCTTTTGCCCTGTGTGCAGAAGCTTTGAAGCTGTATAAATCACCATCTGTTTGACTAGACTGTGCGCCAGTGATTTGTTTGGTAGATTTGAACATTTGTTGGAATAGCTCTTGTTTAATTCAAAGGAATGAGAATGGCAGGGAATGACTGAGAGAGAGAGAGAGAGAGAGAGAGAGAGAGAGAGAGAGAGAGGCTAATTGCTGTGGATTATTGTGATTTAGAGGGAAAAAGAGAGAAAAGGAGAGAGTGGGACAGAGGCAGAAAGAGAGTAAGGCTGATGAAACACACATATAAACTTACTGATTCCTGATGTGGTTTAAAATATGTCACCGAGCAATCTACCAACTGAAACACATGCTTGTCAGTGTTCATCGTGCACAAATGTATTTGCTGCAAGAGTATCAGACCGGCCCAACGCAAATAGATTTCCCAAACTGATTCGCACTGCAAGAACCTAAGAGTAGAATAGAGTAGAATCTGTATTGCCATACGACCTGGGCCGTTGGAAATTGCTTTTTGCAGACACACAAAGTGTAAAAAACTGTTGTGGACAGTGTACAAAACAGCAAAACAGGCAACGTGAGCAGGTAATGTTAATGGAATCAAATAATAACTTAACATTTATGTGCAAAACAACATGGCGTGCAATAAGATGAGGTAGTGCTTGCAGATATTGCACGTGGAAGATGCTCATGACAACACGCTGGGCGACGGTGTTGTAGTGACATCAAAAGGTGAAGTGTCCTGGTAGCAGTGAGGAGGAGGATTTTCAGCAGTCAGTGATGTGAAACGACTTCAAAAGCTGGAGCAGCTGGAGGAGATGCCCCAGGGGGAAACACCGGTATTCCACGGAGTCTGAAAGATACAACCCAGAATATGTTGGACCATTTCAATTTTGGGTTGGATGTGATGGAAAATTAGCTGTGTGGATCATTCTGAACCCTCTGTAACTCTAACCAAAGGTCCGTTTTACTGTTTACAGACAGCACAAATATACATTTCTGGGTAATGAAGTCCTTCAAACTTCAGATTTCAAAGTGCAGAGTTGCTTTGTACACCCTGTACGTTGTACACCAACAGTGTTGTTTGTTTTCTGAGGTGTAGCAGAGTGAGAGGGAGAGAAAAGGGCCATGTATGCCTCAATGGGTAGAGCAAGGCACTAACATTGCCACTGGGTTGAGGGTTTTATTCCCACTGGGGCCACCCATGCTGAGGCGCTTTGGATCAAATTCCCCACTAGTAGCATATGAAGAGGAGGCGGAGCTTTGTAAGAGTTGTCGTGGCAATTTAAAGTCAATTGCACTTTGTCTAGTGGTGAGAACAGCTCAATAAAGCTATAACACAATATATGTCTTAAGAATATTTAATAAAACAAAAAGAGAAATACTTATAAGTAGGCACAATACCTTTTGCAACCAAGAGGGTTGTTCCGGGTAGAGAGCAAGAGCAGGTTACATCAGTCAAGCTTTATATACCTTTTCTAATATGCTGAGTCATACTAAGCCACATGACTAAAACTATCTCTTTCACAGTTCAAGGCAGTTTAATGAAGACAAGGTAATCATACAGTGCACAGACACCTGGCAGAAAAGAAGTACTTTCTATCATAGTTAGAACATCATGGGAAAAGAGGAAACATATACTTCCCTCAGCTCAGTAGTTTTCTACTGGCCGTGACTATACTTATGCATATATTTTATTGCAGTTTATACTTCAAGCATATTATAAGCACACTTACATTATTGTTTTCCATAACAGAGTACTGAAGCTTATCGGCAGGGGTCAGTAGAGCACTGTAGTCTAAATGTACGCCTGCTGAAGCTGAAGGGAAGAGACATGTGAAAGCAAACAGACTTTCAATCAACGACATGCTGACACCGAGAGGAGAGAGGAGAGGATAAGAGAGGAGACACACACGCAAACACACACACACACACACACACGCAAACACACACATACACACAAACTAGCCTGTCCATCAGAAGCATCCTTGACAGAGTAATGGTGTCACAATGTGGGCACGCTGCTCTGCACCTGACAGCCACCAACCTTGATGGTGTAGTCCTCTGTCAAACACACACACACACACACACACACACACACACACACACACACACACACACACACACACACACACACACACACACACACACACACACACTTGTACTTTCTACATAGTGAGGTCCGGGTAAATCAACCGACCAACTGAGGACCCCTATTTCTGTTTCACTTAGGAACAAAACAATTATTATTCTGGACACTAGATGCCACCCTTTCCCCAATTATCACCTCAGATTCGGTGAAATAGCCAAGAACAAGAAAAGTTTTTAAAATAGTGGGGACCATCCTTGTTGCTAGGCAGATTTTGGTGGCATCGCTCACAGTATAAAAATGTTCGTATTCTTTAGTGTTTGAAAGTAAACATCATCTGAGTTTATTTACTTAAGAAAAATACTATCAACCCAAAGAACATGGTCATCTTTATATTTATACTAAGATATAAAAACAATTTGATTTCTGTCCGCTGGAAAAGGTCTCAACAGCATCAGGCTGAAGACATGAACATGCTCCTCATATTGTGGTACTGGATATTATGTAAGATATAATCTTTATAAGCTTTAGCAATCAGAAATGGTCATGGCTTCATATAAGTTGATATTATGCCAGTTAATTAGATAGTTTAGCTAGTTAGTTATCCCGCTGTGGTTCATCAACCTTAATTTAAACCTTGGGAATGCATTCAGGGACAGCCCCTCATCTGCATTTGTTAAAAACAATTGCAATTAAATACGATTAACCCTTAAATGTGTACAGTTACTTTTTAAGGAAATGTTTATACTACCCTGTTATAACTAGCACTAACTATAACTAACAAAAATGAACCGTATGCATTTTAAATGGAATTTTATAGGAACTTTTGATCCTCATGAATTGGTAATTTCACTTCACTTTATTTAAAATCATTATTTTTTTAGAAAAATGATTATGCATACCTTTATTAAAAAAATGTATGAGACATTGATTCTCATATGGGTCATTTTTGACCCAGTCATGGAAGAGTGTAGGTTCCAATAACCTTAGAGAGATTAAAAATAAAGTTCTGAAATTGCCTCAGTGGCAGCAATGAGTCCATTTTTAAAGTACTTTTCAGTTTGTTCCAGCAAAAATCTGTCTACACTAAAATAAAGATGTATTCATCATCTGTGCTGTATGTCTGTAAATCCTTTATTGTCTCAACCCTCCTTCTGTTTCTGCTACCCAGTGCAAAGATGCCAACAAAGCTGAGGAAAAAAAAAGACATCACACATCAGTACTTCACATGGTTTAATGATTCCATAGGAATATTGATGTACAACACATTGGTCAAAGCAAGCTTTTTATGAAACCTGAGATAACAGTGCTCTCACAGAGATAGCTTATTTAAAAGTGATATTGCTGAGGTAGCTTTACAAAGTGCAAAACAAGCAGAATTTGTTTCTGTTCAATCTAACATGAACACTGAACATTCAAACCAACAAAGAATCACCGCCTGATAAATGGAGCCTTTTCCTGATTTGAACTATTTTTTTGTAGACAAAATATTTGATGTCTTTTCATGATGGACTTTGCAGGACAGAAGACTCTTTTTCAATACAGCGCTGGCAGTCTCTTTGCAGCCACCCTCCTCAGAGCGATGAATTTGGCCAGATGTCTCTACCGCAGTGCTGTCATCTGGATGCAACAGCTCTTCACTTGTAGTTTTTAAGTAACTAGAATTAAGGAATTAAGAAAACAGGACAGGCAGGGTTTTCATTTTGAAACAAGGCTGCATGAGAAACAAAATGGTCAGCTGGATACCGTGTTGGTAAAAAATAAAGGCTTCTTTGACTCCAAAGGGTTAAAGATAGGGCTTGTCCGGGATTTGAACCCGGGACCTCTCGCACCCTAAGCGAGAATCATACCCCTAGACCAACAAGCCTGCCATTCTACCATGATTGAGGGTTTAAAACCCTCTCAGCCCCAACTGATGATGTGGCATGTTGGAGGCTCACAGCTCATCTGGCTAAACAGCACCCTCTGGTGGTCACAACTTCATTTCTGGGCAAAGGAAATGATATGCAGTAACTTGCATGTTGTGAACTCTGTCTGTCTGTCTGTCTGTCTGTCTGTCTGTTTTTGACTGACGGATTTCTCACACAGCAGCACTCAGAAATTACTGTCACTTAGTGAACTGGTAGACAGTTAACCAATTTAAAGGGAAATCTACCCTAAAATAAATCTGACAATTTACTCCTCTGGTCTGTTGTTCTAATCATTGAGAGCTGAGAGTCATTTTTAGTCATTCCAAAAAGTCCTTCACTCAGTATTTTAAAGGTGGAGGAACAAAAAATGTCAAACTATCTACTGATTAGTTCACAACATAGGTGAAAAGATACTCACAAAAAGACTACAAAGTTTTTTTAACAAGGCAGGGCAAAAAAAAAAAGTCAGCTGGAGACCATGTCAGGAAAGATGAATAAAAATATAATTGAATTCAGATCATTCATTTGTTTCCTATTGAGGATAAACACATATTATGGTCCCATGTTTTATTGTGAAAGATTTTTTAAAGTCATTCTGAATGGGTCCAGTTCAAAATATATAAATCAAATATAATGTTTAGGGTTAGTTTACGTTTTAACTCTTGTCCCAACCAGTATAGGCTGTGGAATAAATGTTACACTTCTTCAACACCAGCCAGGGCTAGGTATCACAACCTTCGTCACCATAGGCAGGTGACGATATGGTTGAGATATCTGGGAAAGGGTTCAACGAGTAGTTTTGTCGTAGTATGACTTGATGAGTGCACGGTTTCAAACATGTGATGATACTTTGAAGGTTCCCTGGTGGTCTTAATGTTCAGATTTGGCTACTGATACTGTGGAACCTGCTTCAACAAAGGAGGCAGTAAAACATTGCAATGACGTAGTTATTTAATTTCAGTTTATATCAATAAAATATCAGCTTTTGCATGTTATTCCTCTAGCTTCTTTGAATTTTCCAACTTCCAGCATGCATGCTCAATTAACCTTGAATGACCTGCTACATCACACACATCACTTCACGTGGCGAGGGTTCAAATCTCAACAAGGGTACGTCCTGTAAATTTCTAAACTCAGTGACTCACCAATGGGAATCTGCATTTTAAATGTTTTCTATGTTCTTATGCCATTCATTATGTCATTGTTGTAATTTTCCATTTTTTAGATTTCCTCTACATGCATGCAGAGCAAATCATGTACATCGTCTTCATCTTTATCATCATCGTCACTTTTACCCCCACATTCATAATCTCTCCTCTCACCTTCCCTTTATTCCTTAATCTCTCATTCCTGCAGCCATTACCCTTTCTCTATGTGTGTCCAGCGAGCCATGTTCTGTGTGTTTGTCGGTGCAGCCCAGGTCATATCTTTGCCCTTGTTTGCCAGGGGCACCAGATGGTACATCCACAGGAGTTGCCCTGCCCACAAGGCCCCCATCCCTCCATTATACAACACTAATGCCCACCCCGAGATCCACTCTGCTCCACCATGCCACTGTACACTACACTGGCGGCTTGGGTTGGTGCTTAAAGGACAATACCAATTATTTCAATTTAGATTTACAAATCATGTTCTGAATTTAGATGCTCGTATCCCGAGTGAATTATAACAAAATCAGAACAGCAAAACAGTTAAATTAAAAATTACATTAAGAACATTACAAGCAGGCAGTTGTCCAGTATTCATTACATTACATTACATTACATTACATTCCAGGCATTTAGCAGACGCTTTTATCCAAAGCGACTTACAATAAGTGCATTCAACATAGGTAGGTAGAGAAGTACTAGTCACTAGAAATAAGAAGTGCATTTCCTTCCTAAACATCATCTGAGAGCAGAACCAGTGCTGAGGTAAAAGATCAATAAGTTATCTACCTACTTTTTATTTAAACAGATGAGACAAATAAGTGAAGCTAATAAACAAGAGCTAAGACAAATTAGTGAGGACAAGTAGGCAAGAGCTAAGAGGAAGGGTCAGGGTAGTGTTTCTAGAGGAGGAAGGGTCAAGGTAGTGTTTCTAGAAGAGGAAGGGTCAGGGTAGTGTTTCTAGAAGAGGAAGGGTCAGGGTAGTGTTTCTAGAAGAGGAAGGGTCAGGGTAGTGTTTCTAGAAGAGGAAGGGATCAGGGCAGTGTTTCTAGAAGAGGAAGGGTCAGGGCAGTGTTTCTAGAAGAGGAAGGGTCAGGGTAGTGTTTCTTGAAGAGGAAGGGTCAGGGTAGTGTTTCTTGAAGAGGAAGGGTCGGGGTAGTGTTTCTAGAAGAGGAAGGGTCAGGGCAGTGTTTCTAGAAGAGGAAGGGTCAGGGTAGTGTTTCTTGAAGAGGAAGGGTCAGGGTAGTGTTTCTAGAAGAGGAAGGGTCAGGGTAGTGTTCTCTTGAAGAGGAAGGGTCAGGGTAGTGTCTCTAGAAGAGGAAGGGTCAGGGTAGTGTTTCTAGAAGAGGAAGGGTCAGGGTAGTGTCTCTTGAAGAGGAAGGGTCAGGGTAGTGTTTCTAGAAGAGGAAGGGTCAGGGTAGTGTTTCTAGAAGAGGAAGGGTCAGGGTAGTGTTTCTTGAAGAGGAAGAGTCAGGGTAGTGTTTCTTGAAGAGGAAGGGTCAGGGTAGTGTTTCTAGAAGAGGAAGGGTCAGGGTAGTGTTTCTAGAAGAGGTGGGTTTTCAGCCTGCGGTGAAAGATGGGCAGCGACTCTGCATATCATTTCCTTTGCCCAGAAATGAAGTTGTGACCACCAGAGGGTGCTGTTTGGCCAGATGAGCTGTGAGCCTCCAACATGCCACATCATCAGTTGGGGCTGAGAGGGTTTTAAATCATCAATTATAATGTAGACTGGCAGGCTTGTTGGTCTAGGGGTATGATTCTCGCTTAGGGTGCGAGAGGTCCCGGGTTCAAATCCCGGACAAGCCCTCTCTTTAACCCCTTGGAGTCAAAGAAGCCTTTATTTTTTACCAACACGGTATCCAGCTGACCATTTTGTTTCTCATGTAGCCTTGTTTCAAAATGAAAAGCCTGCCTGTCCTGTTTTCTTAATTCCTTAATTCTGTATTGAATACGCTGTATTGAAAAAGAGTCTTCTGTCCTGCAAAGTCCATCATGGAAAGACAAAAAAATAGTTCAAAACAGGAAAAGGCTCCATTTCTCAGGTGGTGATTCTTTGTTGGTTTGAATGTTCAGTGTTCATGTTAGATTGAACAGAAAACAATTCTGCTTGTTTTGCACTTTGTAAAGCTATCTCAGCAATATCACTTTTAAATAAGCTATCTCTGAGCGACGGGGCAACCAGTCGCCTCAAGGCAGCAGAGCGAAGTGGTCGGGTGGGGGTGTAAGGCTTGACCATAGCCTGGAGGTAAGAAGGAGCTGTTCCTTTCACTGCCCTATAGGCTTGCAGGGTCTTGAACTGGATGCGAGCCGCTACAGGGAGCCAGTGGAGAGAACGGAGAAGGGTAGTTGTATGGGAGAACTTGGGGCGGTTGAACACCAGACGAGCTGCGGCTTTCTGAACAAGCTCCAGAGGTCTGATGGCAGATGCCGGGGCAGCAAGGAGGGAGTTGTAGTAGTCCAGGCGGGAGATGACAAGAGCCTGGATGAGCACCTTTCATCTCTTTCTTTACATCTATTGAGACTGCTTTCGTTTTCATCCGTTGTACTGTCAGGAATTTAATTTCTGTAAATGGCCTGTGAGATGAGCGAGTGTAATTTATGGAATATGTGATGATAATGGTGCCAAATCATTGATCAAATTTAATTGATATAATTGACATTGATGTAAGCCTCTCAAATGCAAATTAAAATGTGCAACATTTTGTTTCCTATTTCAAACTGGAGTCTGATGGTATTACATGAGTATATTGGAACGCTGGGTGCTTATTGGCTCCCTAGGGATCTCAGAAGATCCCTTGATGAACTGCTATATGTCTGTTTGTTCTTTCATTCATTTGTAACACGCATCTCAGACACTGCTGATTGGATTTTGATTCAACTTTGGGAAATGGTGCTCAACCAAATCTCACCACTCTGTTCTGGCGTTTTCAAAATGATACTGATTGGCCGCTGGGGGACGCTACAATTACGAGTCAAAACAATGTGACCTATATGAAGGTTACTGATTGGCCCAGGGAGTGACTGCATCATTTGTGGGAGAACGGCATGTTCAGTGTTGCCTTGGTTTAAGACTGTCGTCCCATGATAACAGAAACATTTTATCAAATGATCAACTCCATGCACGCACCAGCAAATGTCACCATCGCTCGTCCGGTCTATTTTAACTCCCATCCTTAACCCCCTGGTAGACTGGTAGATTGGCCAGAGATGATGAGAAATTAAAGACAGGACAAGTGGAGTCTCGCCAGGGCTGTTAAATGTCAAGAGAGAGAGAGAGAGAGAGAATAGTAGGGGTGAGAGAGGAGAGGAAGAGGAAGGGAGGGAGAGAGGTAGATGAAGAGCAGGGGGACAAGGTGGCGTCAGGGTAGGATAAGAAATGAATGGGATGACAGGGGGAGGAGGGGGACAAAGGTATGGAAGAAGGGGGTAGAGAGGAGGGGAGACGAGAGAAAGGGTAGAGGTGAGAATAGAGAGAAGAAAGAGGTAGAAGAGTGTGTGTGTGTGTGTGTGTGTTAGACGCAGGCAGGAGTGCTTGACATTTGAGCTGGGACCAGATTGAAGCTCGGTCCTTCAGCTTCGGGCTCCCTGTCAGCTCACTTACAGCACTGAGAGACTAGAGAAGGAGAGAGGAGGACGGAGGATGGAGGAGGAGAGGAAGACTAAATGGGCAGACAAGATGAGAGGGTAGAGTTGGTGCGGATATAGAGGCAGAGAGACAGAGAGTTTAGTTTATTTCAGTTATTTATTTACCTCGTGAGAAAAAACAGAAGGAAGAGAAAAATGTGCACAAGACACAAACAAAGCTGAGGTGTCGGATGAGGCTGACAGACTGTCTTTGAACTGCACCGTCCTACCAGGGCAAACGGCAGCGACTGAGAAACATGTTTTTGAAGATGCACGAGGCAACTCCACACGTTATTGGCCCCAAATGGCAACGAGTCAGAAACTGTTTGAATTTTTCAGGATACAAAATCCAGAATTCATGTGAAGTGACGTCAGTGAACTGCACACAGCGCGCTGATGTTTACCAAGCCAGACAGTTTGTGATGCTTTAAACCAGGACAAATCCCCCGACAGTTTTTGTACTTGGTCATTAAAGTGTATCCACAACCGCAAATTGTGTAAGGGAGAAAGTCTTCAGGACTCTTGCACACCAATAGAGACAGACACGTCCCTATAAAGTGTGACTTTTTGCCGATTCAGTCAGTGTTCATGAGAGCCGCGCGGGCCTGGAGCTTCCCTGGAGCTCCTGGATGATGAGGCAGCTCTCTCCGCCATCGCAGCCCAGTCAGGGGCCACTAATCTGGGCCATGCAGCCAGGGAGCAGGCCTTGGAAGGAGTCCAGCGCTTCCAAATTAGAAGAAGAGAAGCATTATGTGTGCACACTGAACGCATCTACTCATACGCACGTGTGTTTGTCTTTACAAGATACAGCCTTGCATGAATAGTGCATATGGTTGCACATTGGTTGTCAATTCACATGCAGAATGTACACGAATACACACACACACACACACACACACACACAGACACACATACAGAGGGAGAGAAGTGCTGAGCTATTGGCTGGCAGTCAGTAAAAAGCAGGGCTGCTGAGAACAACCTCACCACTTGGCCCGCCAGCATTACTGCAAAGCACCATTTAACGGTGTGTGTATGTGTGTGTACGTGCGTGTGTGTGTGTGTGTGTGCGTGTGTGTGTGTGTGCAGGTGATCCAACTCTGTAGGTGTTGATGAGTCGGCAGTTGGCAGGACTTTGTGAAGCTACATGTGGTGGATCTGTGTGGGCAAATTTTCTCTTTTGTCACTATGAGCATCATAGTGTGTATATGTCTGTCTGTCTGTCTGTCTGTCTGTCTGTCTGTCTGTCTGTCTATCTGTCTCTCTGTCTGTCTGTCTATCTGTCTCTCTGTCTATCTATCTATCTATCTATCTATCTATCTATCTGTCTGTCTATCTGTCTGTCTGTCTGTCTGTCTGAGACATTTCCTGCTGACTATCATTCTGCTACCTTAAACACAAAACGTTAAACCTATAAATGCCTCAACAGAAAAAAACTGTCAAAACTTTATTGATGCCCCGAGGAGGAAAGTGGGCTAAGCCTCCTTGCTCACAAAATCCCGAAACAGCAGTAAGTACACAGGACGTAAATATACTGAGGGTGCGTTACGAGCTCCTGACATCAGAGGAATGATTATCTGCCTCACCGTGATGCACTATCACAATATCACAACAGCTAAGCAGCAAAGCACTCGCTTATCACAGCGCTCACTTCGCTTCAGTGGCTGTGCAGTTCCCCTCAAGGAATCTGTCAGAACACGCACACACACACACACACGCACACACGCACACGCACACGCACACGCTCACACACACACGCACACACACGCTCACACACACACGCACACACACGCACACGCGCACACGCACACACGCACACGCGCACACGCACACACGCACACACGCACACGCTCACACGCACACACGCACACACTTGCACACGCACACACACTTGCACACGCACACGCACACACACACACACGCACACGCACACGCACACACACACGCACACATGCACACACACACGCACACGCACACGCTCACACACAGTTATAACTTGATTTAAAACTTTCACTTCCCATGGAGACTTGGGAAGAGCTTGCTGCTTCACATTCATACAGCAGTAGTGGGTGGAGGGTCGGTGCCTTGCTCAGGGGCACTTCAACAATTGATGAATTGTTGAGGGAGAGGATTTTCTCAACTGGTCATCTCCCTCTGACAGGTTTTGGTAGCTTTTATCACTGCCTTCCAAGGGTTTTTAACGTCACCACTCCAGTGTAGGGCTAGACCAATATATTGGGTTGATATTGGCTTTTTAATAAAAACCACGTATCGGCCTGTCAGTATCGTCTCCTGCCGATGTGATGATGGAGGTGAGGATATGACTTTACTCAACAGCTTCAGGGATGGCAGGCTGCCTCACCCTGCCTTATAGAGCTGCTAACCCATCCCAAAGCCTTAGTGTGGTTTCAATGGAGAGTTTTGATGCCTTATGGTCTAAATGCTGTTTGAGAGGATTGTCTACTCCAGTAACAATACATATCCGGGAAAATGGTGAAATTTAAAGATATTGATAGATAGATATTGAAAAATATCAGCATCTTTGATCCAAAACTTTTGGTATCGGCCTTAAAGAATTATCGGTCTGAGCCCCGAGCGTCTTTACAAGGTCAGTAAGCTCCTTACTACGACGTCTCTGCTTGAACTGCCAACCTCTCTCTCTTTGTTTTGCTGTTGACATCAAACTGTCATTTCTATCAGACGGTCCAAACTCAGCCAGTATCCAGAGGACAGGAACACTCCTCCATCTCCTTTTATTTCCCAAAGGAGGCCGGCACTAAGCCTCCAGTCTGCTATTCCTTCTGCCGCTATGGGTCCTCGGCTGGAAAAACACACACACACACACACACACACACACACACACACACACACACACACTTGGACTTCTAACCCTGACCTCACTTTGCACTTGGAAATGTCTTCTATCAGAAGGTCTAAAACTCAAACTGGTTCTCATAAGGATAGAAAGGCAAGAACACACACATACAAATACAAACGCAAACATACACACACACACACACACACACACACACACACATGCCACCAGAGCCAGGATAGCACAGTATCCAGAGAGCTGCATGAGTCTCACATTTAATTACCAACCTAATGGTCTCACTTTAGTCTCATTAGAGACAAGTAGGGAGAGAGAGAGAGAGAGAGAGAGAGAGAGAGAGAGAAAGGGAGAGAGAGAATCTCAGGGTAGGGAGGAAACAGGAGTTACAAGCTATTCTCTCTTTACTGGAATCTGACTCAGAATCATTAAAACAACTTAGAGACAAGTGTGTGTGTGTGTGTGTGTGTGTGTGTGTGTGTGTGTGTGTGTGTGTGTGTGTGTGTATGTTTGCGTGTGTGTGTGTGCAGCTGCATCGTGTCAGACAGGTGGAGTGGAGCCACAGGTGTGGTGGGGAGATACAGATACCATGACAACCATCTTGGTTACCCTCGGTTACCACTGCAGGAGTCCCATGCTGTGGATGGGACCCATACATAAATCCCATGCACAGTGGGCCTCATACAGCCATATTTCTGGATTACTACAGTGTTGAATGATAATAAAATGCTAGGATGCTGATGAGTGTTACATCAGAGAACTTACAGTAAACAATATTGAAACCGAGAGCTGTGTCAGAGGACAGAAATCAAAGCTAAGAGACTTGATTTGTTGACTTTTTCACACATAAAAGGATGTTAGATAGATAATATTTATATCTCAATCATCTTTGTCCAAAGACATCAAATGAACGGTCCAAGTCTCGACTGTCTGGATCATAAAGTCAGTAGAAGTTTGTTATTTAGCTTTTTCGCTTTTTTTTTGAGCGTGAGCAGGGCTTGGAGTAGACCAACAGTTCTCAGGGCCAGAGCTGGTTGAGTTAACCCTCAAGTGGGCGGAGCCAAAGAACCACAGTTTCTCGTTGACTTGACTTGACTTGAGACCTGAATGCTTGAGACTCGACTCGACGGCAGTAACTAGACCGGGCTTGCAAACCCCTGAGCAGTAGCTTCTTATTGAGAAAACACTGTAGGCTACAGTAACTGTCAGGCTGTATCCCAATCACAAGCCCAGTTCACTGCTCGGCCTTTCTGCAGTGTTTGTTTGGAGGGTAACCATGGAAACAGCCTGTGTGGATACGCCTAACGGATAATGTGGATGGGTAGCGATGAGCCTAACTCTGATGGAAACAATCAATACATAACTCTGGTGTAAATGTTTCCTCTGGCTAACTAAGCCTCTATCTAGTTTAACTCCTCCAGCTATAGGAGCTGCTGTGGATCAAATAACATCCTCAAACACGCCGGACAATAAAAAAAAAAAAGATATTAATATTCTCTGATGCACAGCTGACAAAACGTTGGGACAGTGTGCTTCAACTTGAGTTGTTGTTTCCCAACGATGCTCCTAAATCCTTGATATAAATCTGCTGAAACAGCGGGCGGCCGGGCCTAGGCTACCGTTGGTTATTAATGGAGTTGTTATTGAACATTATTACTGAGACTTCTTCCGATGTATGTTGTACCTGTAATTAAGCCAACTTCTGAATCATATTAGGGATGCTCTTTGATCCGCAGAGATCTACAGTGGCCCCAGAATATTATTGGCAGCCTTAGTAAAAAGTAAACAACACAAGTAATGAGCTATACTCTGTGATCAGAAGACAAAGAGTACCTTTAAGGATTTAGGCAGCCTAACTGTATTCTGGGGGAGCACAACTCAGACATAGGTAACAAATACTTTTAGAAATACAGAAAGAATTTATATATATATATTAATAATATTATTCATGTTAAAGCTTGATTGTAGCCTACAAGATTTTACTGGCATTCAGCGAAACCTTAAAGACTTGTGACCACTGTATAGACCATTGATAACCATTGTATAAAGCTTGAAGGACACTATCTGTCTCCTCCACTACATTCTCTATAAAGAGACTTGAAAAATGAATTTCCAAACACCATATAGGAATATATCCATGTTGGGTGGGAAAATGATTACATATAGTAAATCATTCTTAAGCTCTAGAATATGGAGGAGTCTGTAAAAGTGTTATAATATTATCAACTAAGGACTTAAAGCTGAAATATGCAACTTGTTTCCCATTAAAATAACAATATATTAATATATATGTATAGATATACATTATCAGTCTGTGTCTGTCTGTGTCCGTGTGTGTACATGTTTTTTTCATGATGTTGGGGAAGTTTTTGGGTGGGTGGTACCTTTTCCTGTGGGCGTGGCCAGCGGTGAGCTATCAAGTCATAGAAGAAGAAGAATTCAGTTTTATCACACACTTTCTCTGAGACAATTTTATAGGACCCCTGGGGGTTTTGACTCATCTGCTCAAATCAGTGATTTGTGTGTGTGTGTGTGTGTTTTTCATTCCCTGTTTTATCACTTTGTTTTTATATTTTATCACTATGCAACTAAGACGTCCCTCCATCTCCCTGCAGATCTCTGAAACTTTTTATCAACCATCTTTTCTATCCCTCTCTCTCTCTCTCTCTCTCTCTGCATGTCAATGAGGGGATTAGAGATTAGAGGGATGGAGCTTTGATGTGGGCAAAGAAGGGAATAATGAAAAGGAAGAGATATATTACAGCTAAGGGGAAGAAGAGAGAAGGTAGCCATAAACATTTCAAACTCTGAGCTAATCAATAAAGGTAATGGAAAAGGGAGATTTACCTTATGGACAGATATTGATGACAATGAACAGTGAAATTAAGCCCTATTTATGTCTGTGTATTTGTTTGCACTGCTCATTACTATGTGAAGTATTATATCTGGTGGCCGGCGACAGTCTGGTGTTTCATTTCTCTTTAAGCAAGACACTGAAGTCGTACCTGCTCATTCAGTGTGTGCCTAAAGCATTTTTCTTTATTAGACTGCATCCTTTCAACCGCTTTTATTGTGATATATTAATGATGACATATTAAAGCTGCATGCATCCACGTAAATCTATTCTCAGTCAGTCACCAAACAGTCTGACTTACTAAAGAAGACGGATGCCACTGATGATGCCTCTCTCTTTCTCATCTCTCTCTCTAATCTGTCTGCCATCTATCTCCCTTTCTCTTTGTTCTTTCTCCCATTTATTTACAATAGCAATGTGAAAGGGGAGCGAAAAGGGGAGAGAAATAAAAAAGGAAAGCAGAGAATTGGAGTAAGTCATGGTGACTATGCTGAAACTACCAGCAGCCCAGTCATTTTAATCAGTGATGTCATGCAGCCGTGGGTTGGCTTTGATTCTCCATTAGCAGAGACATTTTGGAGAGAATATATTGCTCTCTCCTCTATGCCAGGAATAGTACATATGACGGTCCACACTGTGGTTTATACTCACTGCATGATCCGCTGGAGTGTTTTAGAGCGATGGCTGACCTTTACCTAAATCACCGATGTGTGTGCATAAGCATTTTCTGGGGACCCTTGTGGGGGCCTCTGATTTTCAGTGGAAATGACACTGGCAAAGTGTATTTTTTGACTGATCACTTCACGTGAAGCCAATCTCATTTGCACTGTGTCGAGCTGGGCAAAAACGTCTCAATGCGGTCTGGAATACTTAAACAGATCTGTTTTTTTTTTTTTTTATCTGCTGGGCTTTGCCATTTTGGACAATGTGTTGGGTACCAGAAAGTTCAGAGGATTATAGCACTAGAAAGTCTATTTAGTAATCTCCTCTGTGATCGACAGTTTTCCTGACACTGCCTGAATCGATGCAGGAAATCCCAACCAGCTTATACAGCAACTAGTTTAAAAAAAACATCAATGATTATGTGCAGACACTCTTTGACCCCACATCTGTTTATGAGCATATTCAAGTATCTTTCCACGCACATCACCTAACTCATAATTTGACACACTCGAGATGAAATAATTCTTCTCTATTTTTCTCCAAATATTCAAGTGTCCTTTATTGTTGCTTTTCGTGACTTGAGTAGGCAGTTCATTTTGTTTCCACTTCAAGGTCACTCCAGCTGACTCGCAGTAATAAGAGGGTTTAAATGGAGCAAGAATGGGCACATCTGCTTGGATCCCCCTGCCGAGGCTGTTCAAAGGCTCATTAGGCCACTTTTGTTGCATCTGGCATCTGTCAGCTTGGAGAGTGAAGCACACCGATGCCCTCGAGGTGAAAATAATCACTTCCTTGTCACAGGCTGCTGTTCAATCATTTTATTCCAAACAACTTTTATCAAAACAGGCAAAGAAAAGATATAAAAACCAGTTAAAAATAGGAGAAAACTTTGAAAAATCTCAAAATGAAGCAGACATTTTGAATTTGCTTTAGTAATAGAAAGCCTAAGTCTGACGTAACTTTGTAAAGAGGGGCCATTTGGTCCTGTGGGAAATATGAATGAGATCAAGTCAAGTAGCAATCAATGGACATTACAGTAGTCAAGTCTTGACGAAACAAAAGCATGCACCAGAGAGGGTAGGATCGAACACAATGCCTATGTGATGGGACGTTATTAGGACCCAAGAACCTCAGGGGAATAGTGGAGGAAACAGGTCTAGCACTAGGACCCAGGTGAATAGCAGAGGTTATAAGGAGGGATTGAAAACTAACCTTGGCCTTTTCCTGCACTCCAGAAGATAGTAGCTGAGACCAGCCTTTGTTTGGTGTGCTCCTGCTTTGACTTGAGTCAATGTGAGTGATACTGCTCAAGCTCATCAGCCAACAGCCACCTGACTGAGAGAGGGACTGTTTTAAGTCTTAATAGGTGTATCTTGATGGTGAGCTTGGGGGTGCAGATTTGTGAGTCTGAGATGAGAATCTATGAGCCTAACTACTGGAAAGCCAACCACTGTTTTTCCCATGGCAAAATATAACTGTGCCTATTATTAGCTAATCTAACTAACAGGCTTCTAAATAAGACTAGTACATGGTTGAATTGTGGCTGCACGTCCATGTGGGCTGCCAGCTTGATGGGTATGTACTGTATGTCGCCAGTGTAAACGGTGAATTTTGCAGAGGAATTATGTAGATAGCAAATGGCAATGTTCCAACAGCGAGCTACGGTACACCAAAGGCAACTTTCCAGCTGTTAGAGATTTTATTATTCTAAGAAACACTATGTATTCTGACAGTATATCTGTCGGATAGAAAATATCTATTCATATTTACCGTAGGGATTTTGGACTACACACCAAATGGTGGAGATGCTATGCCATGCAAAATGATGACGTCCACTCTCTATAAAAGCCTTGTCTAGTCAAGATGCCAAGTTGATGACAGTCATACAGTGGAAGGGTGACCTAGTGAAGGACGAACGGCAGTCAGTTCTTATGTCGATGAAGACTTCGCCTCAGGGGGCCTTACTTTATGGGTGATCAGCACTTTACTGAGGTACTTTGTGACTGGACTGTGTGTTATAGAGCAGTGGTTCTCAATCCAGTCCTCAAGGACCCCCTGTCCTGGAGGTTTTAGCTGCAGCTCTACTCAGGCACACCAGAACCAATTAGAGGCTTCACGTTGTCATGATGCCTTCAGGTGTGCCTGAGTAGAGCTGGAGCTAAAACCTCCAGGACAGGGGGTCCTTGAGGACTGGATTGAGAACCACTGTTATAGAGTAGGGTTGAGCGATATCATTTTTTAATATATTATTGATTCCACCAGGGGTGGAAAGAGCACTAAAATATCCTATGCAAGTAGAAGTACTGAAATTTTACTGAAGTAGATGTAAAATTACTGTTGTAAAAATCTACTTTAAAGTAAATAAGCAGCTGCTTTAAAATGTAAGTTAGTTACTGAGTAACTTTCAAAAACGTACAAGATCTTACCCATGCATTAAGGACAAGAGTAGAGGACAAGACAAACTTTACAAAGTAAAGTGCATTAAGTAAAGGTTAAATCACCACAATAATGTATTGTGTGATGGGATTATAGTAACTGATAAATGAACATGCCCATGTTTCCTCTGCTACTAGCCATCCAACTAGCTAGCAGGGCTAACGAACTAGCTTGACGACAACCAGGCAAACTCAAACCAATATTACTGGAGCTGGATGGATGTTAACCACGTTACTATAATGGACAAATTTGAGCATTTAACGCTAGTATCATGAACCTTTCCTCCACATGCTTGTGCAGGTTTGGCGTAGCTCATCACTTCTCCATCATACATGATTGGTCTAGGCCCTAGAACAATGATGTAACTAAATATCCCTGGGGTATTCTATTGTTCAGGTGCTGTGCTTTTGACCTTCGCACTCCTTCTAATGGTTGGTTGTAATGGTTGGTTGTAATATTAGTGATCTAGGAATTGAAGATTATTCTACTGTGGCAGTCTCTGTAAGTTGCTCTGGATAGGAATGTGAGCTGAATGCCTAAAACATCAGTCAGTGTACTCTACAGGGCCACACGGCTTGCCATATTTCAGTAATCTACCCTTTTACAGTCCCTGTGGTTCATCGCAGGTATGTGTGAAGACCTGATATAAAGAGAGACAAGTGGTCACTGAGCGGATAGCAGGAACGTGACCAAGGTGCACAACGACCAGCCTGCCTCCTGGGTGGGATTACTTACCATCGTCTTGTGGCCGTTTGACCTTCCCTGCTCGGCGAGGGACAAGGTGAAATCCAATAAGAATTTGATAAACCACGCTGTCACCGCCGCCGTGTATCTGTGTGTGTTTGTGTGTGCAACCATGTGTGAGAGAGAGAATATGTGCATGAGAGAGTGTGTGTGTGTGTGTGTGTGTGGGGTAGCGATGTGTGTGTGCACTTGTGATTATCAGTGGGAGAGTGTGTAGGTGCTAAAGGTTCAGCATCTCCAGTGAGTACCTGTTGCCCCTAGTTTCCTCTAATAGGAAATTCTGCCAAAAACATTTTCATTTTCATGTGATCTTGGACATTTTAGTCTAAAGTATAAACAATTCACTCTCATATCAAGAAAATGAAAAACAAGGCTCTAAACTGAGCTGCTCTATCAACAAGGTGTATTAGCTGCTTTCCTTTTGCATCACTAATAAACAAACTGAATGCTTAAAGAGTGCAAAACGTACTCAGAGAGGCATTGCAATGTAACATGCTTGATACCATGTGCTAAATGCCTCTTGGTGTTAATTCACTCTTAAGGTGATAAATTCCCATTTAAAATGGATCCTTTTCAATTGTCAAGTCAGATAAACTTTCATGGTCACGTGTTACTGGTGAGGGGCTGATGGTGCGTGCTGAATGCAAAAGGCCTATCGGTAGCCACTGACCTTTGGTTACAGTGGTTCCATGTCCTTATTAATATGGTTTACACCACCTCTCCAGCTGAGGTGGCCTATGAGTCTAGAGGCATGAGCGTAACATTGATTGATGTGTAGGTTGACAGAATCCTGATTGAATCGTCATTTAAATGTAGTAATCTATGACATCTATTGACATCTATTGACCACCAGTAGAAATTGCAAAACATGGACAGGTCTCTGCAGCCACCACCCCTCCTGTCCTCTTGAAGTATGGTGGCCTGTAATTGACAGTTAAGTCACATTTCATGATAGACACTCGTAAGCTTGCTAATTGGAGCAGAGTTCCCACAGAAACGTCTAGTGAAGAGGGAATATATCTCCATGAAAATGACTGTAGTAATACTGCTTTGTCATTTGCTTGCTTGGCTTGAGAATGAGGCTTTTTTTGCATTTGCAGCTGAAAAGACTTCCATTGTTGTAGTTGAAAAAGCAAGTAGGGCAGGGGAGAAGAAATGTCTTGAAATTCCATTTGGTGGGGAGCTTTTGATCCAAAACAGGGTATGGGCAAGAAAATGAGTTTTGAAAGCCAGACATCTTAGCAGCTGGTAAAGTATTTATTGAGTCATTGGTATTGATTAGCAACCCCTTCAACCCCTGCATATATACGATGGTCATTTTGTCCTATCGCTGGACCCCCTGCAGTTCACCTACCAGCCCCATGTCGGAGGGGATGATGCAATCATCTACAAACTGCAGAGGGCCTACTCTCACCTGAATAAAGAAGGCGACACTGTGAGGGTAATTCTTTTACTTCTCCAGTCCTTTAACACCATTCAGCCCCTGCTACTAGGTGAGAAACTAGAGACGATACAGGTTGATGCCCTGTGGTGTGGTGGATAACGGACTACCTAACTGGGAGACTGTAAGTTTGTGAGGCTACAGAGCTGTGTGGGTGATGATCAACACAGGAGCCCCCCGGGACCGTCTGGCACCCTTCCTGTTCACCTCAGGCTTTAGCTACAGCACTGTGTCCTGCTATCTGCAGAGGTTCTCGGACGACTCTGCGATAGTGAGACCTGACAATTCAAACCACCCTCTACACAGCTCCCTGATTCAGCAACGTAGCAGCTTCAGCAACAGGCTGATTCTCCCACGTTGCAGCAGTGAACGCTACAGGAGGGCTTTCCTTCCATATGCCGTCAGACGGTCTAACTCATCCCCTCTGTATCAGGACAGCACTGATCTGAATCAGCTTGGGGGGTGTGGAAGAATGACTATTATTGCACAGACTCTCACTGGGTCACTTGTCACTTTTTCAGATTTATGTATATTTATTATTACCCTTATGTGCCTTTGTACAGTGTATAGTCTCATATTCTCTAGTTGGAACCATCTGCCAGAGGAGCTCAAACTGGCCAAATCAGTATCTTCTTTTAAATCACTTCTTAAAACGTAGTTAAAGTGTGGGTACTGGTTCAAAATTGTACTCAATTACAAGTCGAAGTATTTAGCTAAAAATACACTTGAGTTAAAGGCAAAACGTTTCTACTTATAAATGCACTCAAGTATTTAAAAGTAAAGTGTTTTTTAATTTTAGAATTGTCTATCCATTGCAATAATAAAAAGCTAAAATTACTTAACTAAATTCACTAAAGCCAATCGTAACACCGCAAAAAAACAATTCTGACATAACAAAGGCCAATTTTGACATCACAAAGCCAAATGTAACACCACGAATGTCAATTGTGATGTCACAAAGGCCAATTGTGACATCACAAAAGCCAATAGTGAAACCACGAAAGCCAATTGTGACATCACGAAAGCCAATTGTGACATTACTGAAGCCAATCGTGACATCACAAAAGCCAATCGTAACGCCACAAAAGCAAATTGTGACACCACAATAGCCAATTTAATATCACACATCCTAAGGTTCTTTTCTCTATTTTATATCTTACTCTTCCTATTTTATAACCTGTGTTTTACTGCTCTGTACAGCACTTTGTAACTTTGTTATGCTTTACAAATAAAGATTATTATTATTATTATTAGTTCCCTTAACTTTGGACACAAATTTGCCACTGGAAATTTCACATTTATTTATAGTATGCACCTTATAATATATAGTATTTATAGTATGCACAGTACAAAATCTTACTCATTCCCCTTTAAAGAATCAGAATCAAATTTATTGGCCAAGTACATTCGCACATACAAGGAATTTGACGTTGGTGCATTAAAAAACTAAAGTTAGACAGTCACATCAATCAAATAAAGTCACTCAATATGTACATATATACAATGAAATAAATAACTGTGTCTGTGTGTCAGGGGTGGGGGGGGGGGGGGGGGGGTGTTGTGTGGATCCTTTTCACATATTGCATTGTATGATAGTATGTACTCAACTCATATGTTGATGTGGTCACATGATACAAGTGAATGGATTAAACCAGCCAGGAGCAGATTGAGCACCCACTGCCCACCAGTAGACAATCCCCATCGGTTACTGTATTTGTTTTTTTTACACCGTATATATTTTGGAATATGTATGGAAGAGCTCCAGATAGTGTCTCTTGGTAACATCATTACTTAGTCTTGGCATTCTTGTTGCTAGATTTGGGAGAGACTTCATGTACACAAATCTGCTAAATTAAAAAAACTAATAGACTAAAAACTAATAGATCATAATCGATCAGATGAGTAGCATGTTTTATGGTGCATTTTCTCCAGTCGACCAAACTAGGGGGCATTGTGAATTTCATTTTTATCTCAAGTCAAGACCCCGGGCTCCGCCGACCCTTGGAGATCAATAGCACCAGGCACCCTAACTGAATTAGGCAGTAATGGAACAATAAAGTGATTGACATTTATTAACTGCCACAAGGTAAATAAATTGACTTTAACTCGATTTTATGACATACTGTCCCCGGGCCTAATGTGTGACATGGAGAAAATGCTGTGATGGCATGGTCAATAAAAAGGTGGGTAATCTAGGACCTCCAGCTGGTGATCATCATAAGGGGAAGCAAAAAAAAATCAATTATACTTTCAGAGAAGCAATTTATATTTATTTACCCTTGAAAGACCTCATTGTCATTTAACATCAATTTGACAGTACTTACTATACTATGAATTTACCTCAAACATATTTATGTGAGCCTATAAAGGTGAGTGAACTACATCCCAGTGCCATAAGCCATACATTTTTGATATGGGTGGGGCCAGCGGGAGTAGAACCCCTAACCCTGCCAGTGGTAGTGCCTTGCTCTACCCATTGTGGCACACAGTGACGACATATGAGTCTTGTTCCTCAAAGATGTCCAGTATTTGAAGAGCAGTGTTGTAAATGTGGCTCTTTCAAGGCCTTTCGTTTATTGATTTATTGTCACGGTCTACTAACATTCGTCTGCTTTGAAAGTGTTGAGTGGTGGATATCTCACCAGTCTTCCCCTTCCAAATTAATGTGAAGTTTCAGAATGAATCCATTCAGATGGAAACGGTGGGACCGAAGGGCCGGTTGTCAGGCCGGTCGCTGTCCGTGGTGCTGATCTTCTGCTTCCTGCCCACACGGTCTTTAAATCTCTCTCTCTCTCTCTCTCTCTCTCTCTCTCTCTCTCTCTCTCTCTCTCTCTCTCACACACACACTCACACACTCACACAATCGCTCTTTTTCTCTGTCGCACTCTCCTCTCTATATGTCTCTCCCTCTCTCTCGTTATTGCTTTTCCTTTCTCACTCTCTCTCTCCCCTTTCTCACTCGCTCACTTTCTATCTCTGCCCTCCCCCTCTCTCTCTCTCTCTCTCTCTCTCACACACACACACACACACACACACACACACACAATATATTCATTTGCGACACCTCAAGGTGCTTCTTGGCGCTTGTTCGCATCCCACCTGTATCCTCCAGTGGCTCGAGAGGCAGAGCCCGAGCTTAATAGATAAATAAGTCAGTGCAGATTAATTGATTAATTGTGCACTATGAATTTACCTAAACATTTAATTAATTTAGCAGCTTGTCACATGGCAGGAAATCATCATGCTGTCTCTCTGTCTTTCAGGCTGCTGAGCTTTGGGAGGACACACAACCGCGCCAAGTGATAACTGCGCAGCTGATTATTTCCACGGGGATTTTCGCAGGAGAACGGGAACCCACTGGGAACCCACGGGAGACGCGCTGTTCCTGGCGTGGAAGCAGTCCGTGGCTCAGCTCTCAGAAAACATCCCACAGATTCAGCCTTTTTGCGTTCATTTTTTTCTGAGACCAAATTCCCGTGGAGCCCGTGGATTTTTTTGCGCGTAAGCGACAGCTGGGTTGTTGGTAAAAACCCACCGGTTTAAACCCGCTGGGAAATACGCACCGGGGACCCGCCGAGCAGCCGCAACAGGCAGGTAATCTCCGGTGCTTCTCTTCTACAGCCAGCCGAGCCCGGTTGGGTATATTGGTTTGTTAGTTCGTTTTATTGAATTTGTTTTAAACCGAGTCGCGTTTGCGCCTGAAGTGAGAGAGATTTACTGAGTTTGGAGAGACGTGCAGCGCAGACGCCCGTTTAAAACCCTGCTATCCATCAGCACTGAGGCGACGGGGGCGGTGAAATGTATTGAACCTTCACGATCTTCACATTAATCCTCCTGAAAAGAGAAAGAAAGAGGAAAAAAAACCGAAGACAACATTTTGGATAACCTGATAACTGTGCGCTGCGGGGGTCGAAGGTATGGATTGAAAGTGGGGAGAGAGAGGGCGAGAGAAAGGAAAGTAGAGGACACCGGGGCTTGCCAGGAGACCTCCTGCGTCTGTCCCTCTGAAGGATCTCGATATTCTCCGGTCCGGTAGAAAACCGACCTCCAGCCAGTTAGAAAGCCGTCTGAACCCCTCCAGTCTCCGGGGCGCAGCCTCTTAAATCGGGGCTGATGGAGAGATTACCCAACTGGTCAACTTGGACCCCGGGTTTTCCAAGCCCCCCCTCCCTAGTAACTCGTTTTCGGTGAAAAAAAGAAAAAAGACGACGGGAGAGGAGGAAGGAGAAGAGAGGCACGTGGATTCCCGAGGCGCACCGTCGGTGCCGGTTTTGAAGCGCGCAGGTGTTGAATCTATCATCTTGTTTTCTGTCGCCACATGAAGTGTTATTACCTCGTAAGAAACTGAGAGTGTCCAAGCGGGATGCGTTCAGCTCGGATAGTTTGGCCATAGGGATGCTCCAGGTCGGATATTTGCTTTGGATTTGAGGAGAAAATCGCTGGGATATCAAACCTCTCTACCGGATACATACTGCACAGCAGAGGAGGGGAGAATTGGGAAAGTAGCCTATATTTAAGGATTACCAGGCTGTCTTCTTCTCCTGAACAATTGGAGACCCACTCTCTCTTTGATGTCAGAAAAGGTAAGACAAGGCAACATTTGTTCCATGCATTTCCCGTTGCTTGCATTTCATTTTCCACGAGCAGTGATGTAGTGGCAAATGGAAAGGTGGGAAAACTATGGTCTCCAGGCGGTGATCATTATAAGATACGTCATCCACCAATATAGACACAAATCAATTATTTTCACAAAAGCATTAATTCCCCACTTAATAGACTTAATAATATTTATTATTACCTATAGTGTGGTTTTCATATCAAAGTTTTCTCAGCCTAAAACAGGTGGGTAAACTAAATTCTGTGTATAAAAAAACACGAAACAAGTTATGAAATACGCAGTGCAAAACAATCAGAGGCTCATGACCAACACTAAGCTTGTTTATTCTCGGACCATATGCCCAAGACTTGTATTGGGTATTTCCCCATGTAAGGCCCTCGTATTCCTTGTTCACTATGCTGATATTGTATGATGAAAGTCTTGTTTTGTGGGCTCGGTTGGTAAACTAGATGGGAAGGTGAAGTCATCCGAGCATATTAAGGCTCTGTGGGCAAAACGGCGCGTTTTAATTACATGACGCCCCGGTCGGCCTACAGCAAGCACGGGATAATGAATTTCTTAATATGGCTCTGGGTCAACAGGTCCGGGTCGCTCTCTCTCTCTCTCTCTCTCTCTCTCTCTCTCTCTCTCTCTCCCCCTCTCTCTGTCATATAAATCTTTAAGAATAATAGCCTAATGCACTGCCTGAGGGAAACCCACGGGCAACGCATCTGGCCTGTGTCATTGCACGCGAGGAATCCACTAAAGGAAACTCGTCCTAATGAATCCAGAGGGAAGTATTGATCCGGATTCGACTGGATTGGAATGTTGATGTGGTTTGTGTCTGTCCTTGTGCGCGTGTTGCTTTCCGCTAATCTTAGCACTCCTGTCTATCTTGACTCTCAGGACGTCATGCAGGCAACAGGGGGCGCTCTTTCAACTGATTTCTAATAAGCCACTGCCTTTTTTCCTTTTTTAATCTTCCAAGGCGCTTTGACGTTTGTTGCCGTTAGAAATCGGATGAGGTATTTCTAGGTGGAACTGTAAAAAAAATTCAACAGTGCATGGGTGGATGATGGATGGCTCGACGGATGGATGGATGAACGGATGGATGAATAGGTGGCCTTGCGTCAGTGTTCTATCCTTATAATTTACCCATTTTTCTGTATGGATTAAAATGAACTGATCTGATACATTCACTTTGTTGGAGTGCAAAGAGGGAGTGCATGATATAGGGGAAGGAAGGAAGAAGGGAAGAAGAGAAGAAGGAAGGAAGGAAAGGTGGCTAGATAGATAGATAGATAGATAGATAGATAGATAGATAACAGATGAATTGACTTACTGCCTGCAATTAGTTTTCTAATAAACAAGGCTGCTGTTTCATCGCTAATGGAGCAAACAGATTAAAGAATAGAGAGGCAAGAGGAAGAGAATGGCAATTAGATCTTCGAGGGTGACATTCAATTTCATCTGACCATCAAGAGTGATCAGAAGGACGGGTGTAATTGGCTCATTACTTGTTCCCTGGGGCACGCTTGGCCTATCAACATGGAGCATGGTTATGACAGAAACATGGCGTCTCTATCGAAACCTTGACACAACTAGATATCGCCGATGCAACCTTTCAAATCCAGAATGATGTCTTTGATTTTTAACCTTTTATAGGGAACTTTTTTTTTCTGACCACCTGTGTTCTTTTTCAGCAAATCCCTGTCACACATTCACATGGGGGGTTGAAATCCCCAGAGGGAAAATGAATCGGCGTACTGTCACGGTGCTCTTGAGCAAGACAGCTGCCAGTTGTGAATGTGTGGTACTGTATGGATGTGAAGCAGGGTGTTGCTGGAAAAGACCAACCATACTCAGGTCAACTTTCCCTGGATAAATAAAGGTTATAAAAACATTCATAGAGTTCATAGAGCTTCCCATTATAACCACAGTCTTCTACCACTGATGTAGTTGGGGCTTAGGTGTATTGATCAGGTCTGTTCAGAGCTGTCAGTGGCACTTATTGAGGGACGGGTGAGTATCACTCATTCAAGTTCACCACCAGATTTACCCAGCCAGTCCAGGGATGTGCACCGGCAGCCTTCGGCCATGAGTTTTACCTTTAGGCTACGGCCACCCCATTATAATCTACTGCCAAAAGATGTTGATGTCTCTGTTGAGATGATGCATCACTTTCCCTTACGATTTGTCTTATGCTGCGTTCCAGAGATGTCAGAAAGTTGGAAATTCTGACTTTCCACTAGGAAAAATGTAATGATTCTAGTTGCTAACATTGTATGCTACCTAGCTAGCTAACATCACACAATATAATTGCCATAACATTAGCTGTTGCATGGGGAACAGTATTTTACTTTGGACAAATAACCTTGTGTGATGCTTCCCTCCCTGGTTTTTCCGAGCTGGACCACTGGAACACACAGAAGTTGTAATTACGACTTTGAATGGAACTCACTGTTGTATAGGCTTGATCAGATTTATAGGCTTGATCAGGCACCAAAGTGTGGTGAAATTGTGAATTCACACGGCCGGACAATAGTAATTCTGCTTGGACGTGTTAATCTCTGAATGAAAATCCAACATGGAGGAGTCTCTAATTGTGGCAGTGTCACGTCGTCCAATTTACCCAACACTGCTCTAGCAGAGTAAAACATAAGAGAGGTGTAGGATGGCTTGTAGATGGTAGATGTATGTGCATGATAGAGGTTACCCTGGCGATACTAGCTAACTAGAATGCTATTAGCTAATGGGTAACTAGCTACGAATCCAATAGTTAGCTTTTAGCGCCCTTCCCGAATTTTGAAATGCTTGTCCTATCACACTTGACATCAAATCATTTTTTCATTACAAAGAGCGTAGATAATTCGTCGGGTGAAATCAGATGTGGCCAAACCGTTAAGCTAAGCCGCTAACTGGCACAAGCAGCCAACACAACTACCGCTGCATCTGGTGGTTGATAGGGCTCGTCTGGGTCTAGAGCGGCTTAATGCTGGAAGCAGTCCCTTTAACGGGATGATCCCAGACAAGGCTGATGAGGGAGTAAGAGTGTGTGTGTGTGTGTGTGTGTGTGTGTGTGTGTGTGTGTGTGTGTGTGTGTTTGAGTGAGAGGGCATGTGCAGCCATTTCACAGTGTCCAATGCATCCACAGCTCTATAGTGGCGTAATGAAGTGATACACAGCACAGCTTTTAGGGCAATGCTTAAGGGCAACGTTGCCTAGAGGCTTGGTATTGTTCCACTGATTACACAGGAACTTTTTGTTGCCAGGAAACAATCGAACACATTTTTCTCCCTGGATCCCATTTTTCTCTCCTGTTGCCGGGAACATTGCCTAGCTACATTGCCGGAAAAAAAAAAAGCTTTGTTTATCACAAGCCTTCACTGCTGGCTGTAGTCTCTTTAAAAAGGCTAATGTCTGTCTGTTTGTGTGAGAAACAAAAGGAACCACAGCCACTTCCTGGGCCAAGTGCAATAAACGTAATGGAACTCGTCTTGGTGGCATAACAGGACCTCACATGTACAATCCAAACACAGGACAGACAGCAGGCTGGACGTATCGCTCTACAAATATAGAGTCAGAGTTTGAGAGAGTGAGCGGGAGCGCCAGAACAAATCCACAGAACTGACCACATTCCCTCAAGGTCATCACACCCCCCCCCCCTTCCCTCCTCTACACCTAATCCCCTTATCCACTGAATCGACTTGGTCAGGTGCCAAGGTGGTGGTGTTGGGGGTAGTGGGGTCCCCCAAGGCCAATGACCATGAGCCAATCAGAGTTAGAGGCTGAAGGGGCCAATGCGAGGTGCCGGTGCAGCAGTCAATATTGGCTAGGAGGGTAAACAGGTTTGGCTTGGGAATGTTAGGGACGTGTGCTTGTTGAGTTGAGTCGAGTGTGTGTGTGTGTGTGTGTGTGTGTGTGTGGGCGTCTTGGTACAGTTTCCTATTTGGTGGTCAGAGGTTTGTTTTGTATATACTGTACTGTATCACCATCCTAGGTCTTACAGTTGAAAAGGAGCAGCGATCTGAACAGCGCTCCTCCTCCCGGTATCACCTTCATACCTCCTATAGGCTGTGACCTTTCAATATGATCGGAGGCAGGATGACGATAATAAAAAGGAGAATTATATGACAGGCGGGGTTACCAGGTATCATAAAGAATTCAAAGTGGTTCTTCTCCCTGTCTTGTATTGATATTGAGGTGTTGAAGCCCCCCATGTTTCCCCGTGTGCAGCGATGCGTCTGGACTGCCAATGATTCACACATCACTTCAGTTACCAGGTGTTGAGCTGAAATAGTGAGTCATGCTTAATTTTGGACAGGTTTGTGTTCACGTGTGCAAAGCCACCCCGACACCCCACCGCCACCCCAACACCCCGCCACCACCCCGCCACCCCAACACCCCAACACCCCGCCACCACCCCGCCACCACCCCGCCACCCCGACACCCCACCACCCCAACCCCTGCCACCCCAACACGCCACCCCCAACACCCCGCCACTCCAACACCACCCCAACACCCCACCACCCCACCACCACCCCAACACCACCCCAACACCCCAACACCCCAACCCCCCCAACCCCCCCACCCCAACACCCCAACGCTGTCCGGTTGTTTTTTATTGACAGATGCCACCCCGCCCCCCAAGTCTACCCACCAAATGCCTAATGTAGTTACTTCAAAGTAAAAGTCCTTTTTCATGTGGTGTTTCTGTTATTTTGTCCAACCCCTCTGGTTCCTGAGGTGTCCTGGTGTTCAAACAGCTCATGTAAGTTGCACAGATAAAAAGGAAATGCACAAAGAGTTTGCACAACACCAGGTGGTAACAGAACAGATGGACTAGAGATTACAATCTGTTCCACATCACATCCTCTGATGTGACCTCGACCGGCTGAGGGCAGATTGGGAGGTGTCCCCCCCCCCCCTCCCTCCTCCCATCATGCAGCACTCTGCCCTTAGCGACGGGGAGCCACCGTCCAAACGGCCAGGAGCTCCATCACTGCAAGGCTTCCTAGGATCAATATGTTCTAATAACTCACAACTCCTGACCCTGACTGCAAATCATTATTGCCCTCTGGAGACACACACACACGCGCACACACACACACACACACACACACACACACACACACACACACACACACACACACACACACACATTCATTTAAGCATGCATATCACAAGTATGCAGATGCACACACACACACACACTGTCTTCTCGCTCCTCTTTCTTTATCTTTCTCTCTCACCCACACACACACACACACACACACACACACACACATATTTGCTATGCGGGGTCGTGTTGTGAGAATAGATTTGGTCTCTGCTGCCCTGCCAGCCAGTCCAATAGGCTTTAAATATCTTCACAGGGAAGGGTGGGACTGTGCACACACACACACACACACACACACACACACACACACACACACACACACACACACACACACACACACACACACCCCTGCAATCCCTCCTCCTGTGTCTCTACTGTTTGGACGGTTAACTAGTCCGGTTCAGTTGAAACTAAGTTAGTTGAAGCTTGACTTTCTTCCCATGTGGCAACACGTAGCAGACGTGAGGTCACGGAAAAGAGGAAGTGACAGTTCTGTGAGAAATGGCGTCACACAGACAACGGAGGCTGGTTTACAATCTACTGATGGAGTGATGATGCAGGAAGCAAGTCGAGGAAGTCGTCTGTTTTAGTTCACCAGCCCTTCACAGTTCATATCAGACGCTGAATACAGGGAGTATCATTTCTAAAAAAGTAATAAATATTAGAAGTGCACCTCCGTGGATCATTTGTGGCCATGCATTAGTACTCTGTGTGTGTGTGTGTGTGTGTGTGTGTGTGTGCATGGATCTGTATTAAGGTGTTCAGGGTGTGTGTGTCCTGCTATTCCTGTCTAGTCTGCCCTGTGTTAACAGTGTTTGCCTCGCAGTGTGTTTGTGCTGGTGGCGTCTCCACTATATTTAGGCTCCTGTCTCCCTCGCTTAACGAGGTAGCGCTCCTCGGACACACCGATGGTTACGGAGGGTCGACTCCTCGCCTCCTGCACTGTCCAGAGCCACGGTCGGTCATACCAAGTCAAAATGCAGAGGCGACTCTTTGACCTGGCAGGAAATCAACTATTTTGCCGGTGGAATCCAAAAGCTTCAGCTGCTTTCCACGTTAACAGAATAAGAGCGATGCTTGACTACGGGCCCAAGCGGCTGGTAGAGTAAAGGAAATTGCAAAAATCAAAGTAGGTCTTACACAGCGTTTATTGTAGTAAACAACATTTTGGTTTGATGGGAAGAACGTTGCGCAGATCCGCTTTGATCTCTGCAGGTGAATCAGTGTGCCACGGGGTGAATGAGCGTACCACTTTAATTCATCCAGAGTAAATAAACGTTCAAGCCGCAGCCTCAATTTAGAGTATTACATTTAGTGTGTTTATTTCCCCGCTCTGCTGTTTGACAAGCATTGAACTTCAGTCTTAATCCATGGTTGATCTTGCAAATCAGGACTGACCCTAGGCAGGCTGGGAAACCACCACCAGCCAGATGCTATTAAATGTGGCTTGTATACCAGCAGGTTAGTCAACAACGATTGTTTGTAGCTCCAAAAATCAATTTTCCCTCTCAATATAGTTAAAGTGTCAGATTCACTGAGTCAGCACCTCCTCTGTCCCTGAAATGGCCAAGTTGTCATTTGAAATGAAGCGTCTCACCGCTGTGTTCTGGCATTTTCAAAAATGACGCCGATTGGCCCGAGGGGAGCACTACATGTACAAGACAGAACACGGTGATGTGTTTTGGCCCGGAGAGCGGCAGCGTCATCAGCGGTAGCTGCAATGTTCGCTTAGCGTCTTCTTTCCTTTTCACACGCTGGAGGAGATTCAACTCTTCCAGCAGGAGTCGGAGATCGACGGGGGTCTTTCACAATCAACACTGACCACGTAAACACAACACAGACAATAGTACACATAGGGAAGGACCCGTGTAAACAACGTACTCTGATTATGTTGTATGTGTTGGTGACAGAGATGCTCATGTCATGCTCAGTAGGACAATACTGACTATAACCTCATGTCACATGGAAACTGGTTTATTGGGGGCGTGTCACTTGGTGAATCAATTATTGTGTGCATGTTGTCGTGGAAAATTGCCTTGAAATAACACACAAAACACAGCACACAAATATAGCACACAAATATATTGTGTACAGTATATTGGAGAGAGGAAGACCTCGTCACAAGCCCCACAGAAAGTCAAGGTCTCTCTATGCTCTCTCTCTCTGAAAGTCAACTCACTACAGTCTTTGTAGTGTCTTTGGAGAGAGAGAAGTCTCTCATGATTGGTTCTCCATGCTGAGACCACATGGTTCATCCTCTGGACTCTCTCCATACAGGAGTGGTCTGGTCAAGATCACATTTCTGACTTCCTTGAAAGGCCTTACTGGCTGGTTCTGCTATACTATGTCTGTCACAGGGGAAAGCATAGTATCAATACGACAGACCCAAAATAATAACTAATAGATGATAAATAGACTACATAGCACTTTGCGTTAATTTACTTTCACAATGTAAACATAATTAATAATCCTTACTACTACTTACTTCACTGAACTGTATTTGGATTATTGTATAAATCTGGAGTGTGTGTGCATTTATTTATGTTTTTGGCGATACTTGTGGGGTCCAAAAGACCTTACAGATATAGGAAAACTGTGAAAACTGTGTGTGTGTGTGTGTGTGTGTGTGTGTGTGTGTGTGTGTGTGTGTGTGTCAGCCGATCATGCTGAATAGTACATAACTTTTGAAGTAAAACACCGTTCTTTCAAGCGCTGTCAGGATAATGTACATCTCCACTACACCATGAAAGAGGAATCTCATTATTTCATGTGGGATTTTTATTTTTTTATTTTTTTTCTATTATCACCTTAGAAGAGTGGAAGCGTGATTCATTCCTTCAAGATGTCCTTTGAAAAGTAATGAAGTGATTTCTTCTCCTGCCTGTGTGAATGCGCTCGAGATTTTGGCTGATTAAGAAGCAGCAGCTGGAGGTGAGCTGTGTTCTTAAATGGACTGGATCACACACACACACACACACACACACACACACACACACACACACAATTTACCGGCTGTCTCTCAACACACCTTAATCCACCAGATTGATTAGACCTGTGGCTAAGGATGGTAGGAATCATATGTCTGTGTTTCTGTTTGTGTCTGTGTGTGTGTTTGTGTCTGTGTGTGTGTGTGTGTGTGTGTGTGTGTGTGTGTGTGTGTGTGTGTGTGTCGCTCTGGAGGCTTCTATCCTAGCAGTCTAATTGGTAGAGAATAGCAGAGCGAGAAGGGATTGTGGGATACAAAAGACTGTGGAGTGACAGGAGAGGCATGAAAACTCAGGTAGAGAGAGAGAGAATAGAGAATAAATGATTCAGTGGTTAATCACCTTTCCCGTCTCTCTCTCTCTTTATCTCTCTCTCTCTCTCTCTCTCTCTCTCTCTCTCTCTCTCTCTCTCTCTCTCTCTCTCTCTCTCTTTCTCTATATTGTAACATCTGCCATTTGTTACACTTCAAAGCAGCTTATTGTCAAACTCCACTAAAGCGTGGTGCCAATGCATCATTCTAGCTGCTCTACAGAGCACTTTTATTTTGAAAGAGTAGTGGAGGAGAAACACGTCTGCACCTTTTATTGATGAAAAGCATGAATTTACCTTTTGGTGTTTGTGCACAAATGTAAACAAAAACTACGACGCAGTCACAAGCTAGTATAGGAGGTTACACTTCATAGAGCATGCTGCTTTATCGAGTGTGTTTGTCTTGACACGTCAATATAAAGGCTTTTCTTAATTCAACACCATTGCCTATATGGATGGTCATTCAGTTTAGGAGTCAGTGCACCAGAAAACAACCAGCATCAACTTGATTTCTCTTCGTTTCAATGATCTATAGCCAGACGTCAGCCGCCGAGAATTGAACCTTGGTGATTTTTGAGCTTTCATTGGATGCTTCCATCCAACGGCAATGCAAGGCAACTCGAAGGCAACGCAGGCAGAGGAGGAGCAGCTTTTATTACTCCCTCCATGGCTGATGGCTCTAGTGCAGCTTAGAGGGTATAAATACCAGCAACATATACTGTTTTAGCATGGGAGGGCCCTTTGGGAGTGAAGCAGTGTTTGTTAGTGCTCTACCCTCCGAGCTACACAACAACACCACCTCCTCCACGCTCCGCTGTCCCTCCTCTTCCTCCTCTTCCTCCTCAAGCTTTGTTCAGCCTTCAATCCCCTCAACTCCCAACATCCTCTCTCTCTCCCCCACCCCTTTATTTTTCTCTCCGCCCACCCTGCTGCACCTTCCTCATATGTCCTCTCATTCTCTTTCTCCTCTCTCTCTCTCCCTCCTTCCTACCTGTAATTAATCCTCGCTCGCCCCCGCTCTCATTTCCAACCAGGCTGCAATATCGGCATCGTTGTTTGCTGTTGCCGCCGCTTCTTTTTGAGGGGCGTGTGTGTGTGTGTGTGTGTGTGTGTGTGTGTGTGTGTGTGTTTTCCCATTGTTCGCATCTGCTCGCTTGTTTATATTTATGCAGGCACTTGATTGTATGCATGCTGTTTAGGTGCAAGAGTGTGAATCTCTGTGTGTGTGTGTGTGTGTGTGTGTGTGTGTGTGTTCCTGTCATTCCCCACCTGGTTGTCAGGAGTGGTTACTTGGTGTCTGTTGCAGCCAGCTGATAATTAAGGCAGAGCCAAGCAAAGAGAGGGATGAGGGAGGGCGGGAAACGAGGGAGGGATAAAGGAAAAGAGACACAAGACCTTCTGAGAGAGGGAAGATTCACTACTGCAACTATTTGTTGAGAGAGAGAGAGAGAGAGAGAGAGAGAGAGAGAGAGAGAGAGAGAGAGAGAGAGAGAGAGAGAGAGAGAGAGAGAGAGAGAGAGAGAGAGAGAGAGAGAGAGAGAGAGAGAGAGAGAGAGAGAGAGAGAGAGAGAGAGAGAGAGAGAGAGAGAGAGAGAGAGGGTTTCATGGTTCCAAAAGAGCCTGTGTGTTTTTGATCTCTCTCCATGAAAACCCCCGTCCTTCTCTCTCTCTCTCTCTCTCTCTCTCTCTCTCTCTCTCTCTCTCTCTCTCTCTGAAACCAAACCGAATCCACCCACCTTCCGCTGGCACACTCTCTTCTGTTATTTCTGGCAGCCTCAGCTTCTGAAACCGTTGTTGCCATTGCGTCACGCTACCTGCCGACAACATCCCTGTCTCTGATGCCCGTTTTAGCCGCTCCATTCAATAGGGGAGGAAAAAATAGATTCTTTTGAACTCGGGAGTCGGATCGATCGGGGGGATTGGGATTGTGATGGTAAACGAATTGGTCTCCAGCTAAGCAAACACCGCACGCTCACTATGGGCGAGGGCAGGGTTTCGATCCCGTTGGCTGCTGCGTGCCCAGAGATCACCTGTCAATCAAACAGTGTGTCCAGTACTGTGACGTCTTTCTCCTTTGGATTTCCTGTTGATGGAGTTTGAGTTCCTGTAGGTGGCGCTCTTTTCTTTGTCTGTTCAGCCACGGTGGCTGTCGCTGCTCATGCTAACTACCCAGTTCTTCTTCTTCTTCTGTTTATTCCAAACAAACCGTTATTGCTGCTGCTGGAAACGGAAAACGCATCACTTCCTGTGCGCCAGCGGGTGTGTGTGTGTGTGTGTGTGTGTATAGAAAAGCAAATGCAAAAGCCTTAGACCAGGAAATAGGCTGAATCACTCTTGTATTATATCAGTGTGGGACAGAGTAAATGTAGAGGATTATTACTTCCATCCCTCAGTTTCCCACTCTTCTCCCCCCTCCTGTATTTCTCTCCTCCCTCCCTCCCGTCTCCTCTCTCATTTATCACTCGCCCGTCCCGTCTCACTCAACGCTGTCTCTCGGCGCCTCTCTCCCTCTTCTATCTGTTCACCCTCTGCCCTCTCCCTCTGTGCCGGTGAGATACCCCATGTCAGTCAGCGATTGTGCCGGTCTCCCTTATCGCCTCGTGGTGGTTAAATGGATCCGGACACAGGAGGCGAGAAACTGGCCTCCAACAGGATGGCAGGACGGAGATATGAAGGGTTTCAACACAAAAAAGTAGAATTGAAAAATGTGACACCTCTGATATTGTTGCTGAAACTCAGTGTGAAATGAGTCCAACACTAAACGGTGTATCCGTTTTGGAAGGAAATCATTACCTGATGTTCATCAATCATCTCTGAAGATGGAGAATCTTATCAACAAAGGATTTAGGTGACTTACTGTCCACTTTCACCATATTCACTAATTTTGAATGAAAATCTTCAAATATTCTTGAAGCCATGTGCTTGTCTTGGCTATGTAGTGTTTTTGAATTAATTCAAACTATGGAAAAATGGCTCGGAACTGAATATAAGATATTGATTGTTATTACATTTCAATGATCATTTTGTCACAATAAGTGCCACATTTTTTTCAAATGCTGGCTACCTCATTTTGAAATGAACCAGCTTCCTGGGTCTTCACAATATAATCAGACAAATATACAACATGGTGAAGCTCTGCAATCCCCTTGAGGGCTCAGAGGAAAACGATGCTGTTGTTGATGTTGTTGTTGTTGATGTTCATTAAAGCTATGTGGCCTTTGAGAAACCTTCTCTCAAAAACTGAGTCAGAGGCATGGCAGGTCATCTGAGGGCACATTCACATCAAGCAGGTTTGCAGCGTTTCCTCCGTGGTCAGGTGAGAACGCTGCAATTCAAACTGTCTGTAGGTCTCAATATCTGAACCGACTACAGGAAATGACCCCAGAACGCAAGGTGTTATGGGTATCGGGAGGCGGAGGTTGACATCTGATAGCCAGCAGTTCCTAGTAAGCCTAGATGCCTACCAGTCTTGACCCCCCCCCCCCCCAACACACACACACACACACACACAAACACACACAAACAAAGTCACTTTTCCACTACAGTTGAAAAGAAAATGAAGTATATGTGTGATCGCACCCTTCGACTGTCATAGTGAGTCAACAGCCTCGAGGGCCCGGATGCCTTATATTTGGCCCATGTACTTCACATGGTGCTGCTGGGCTAGACTGCTGGACTTGACACTCTATATATTTGTGGTATAGAGTTATTAGAGTGTAAGAGAAATGTGTGAAAATCCATTGGCGCTATTTGATTTGTCGTCCCTGCGCTCCAAACCAGCCAAACTCCTTCCTGTCCTACCAGAACAGAGTAGGTAAATATCTAAACCTCCTCAGAGGAAGGTGTCCTCATAAACCCACAGCCACACGGCGGTCCCCGAGGCACACAGGGAAGTTGGAAAAGTTGGAAAGCAAAAGACAAAAGCCGCGAGGAGAGAGGCTGGCTTAGCGCTGAGGGAACGACGGAGAATGGAAAGAGAGAAGAAGAAGAAGAAGGATGGAGAGAAAGAGGAGGAGGGAGAGAGGGATGAGCGAGGGGGGTCACGCTGCAGATGAAGGAGGTTGACCCTCTTTACCTCCTTGTCTATGATCCATCGTACACACACACACACACAAAAACAAGCACAGACATGCACACTGACACACACACACACACACACACGTTTGTTTGCATGCACACACACACACATTACGGCAAGGGCAGATTTGGATTCGGTTGTGTAAGTGAACTTCACTGGGATACACACACACACACACACATACACACACACACACACACAAACACGCCCAGACACGTGCACACACACACACACACACACACACACACGTTTGTTTGCATGCACACACACCCATTACGGCAAGGGCAGATTTGGATTCGGTTGTGAACTTCACTGGGATACACACACACACACACACACACACACAAACACACCCAGACACACGTGCACAAACACACACACACACACACACACACATTTGTTTGCATGCACACACACACACACATTACGGCAAGGGCAGATTTGGATTCGGTTGTGTAAGTGAACTTCACTGGGATACACACACACACACACACACACACACACACACACACACACACACACACAGACACATGTACACACGTGCACAAACAAACACACACACATTTGGATTCCACTGCTTGCCTCGTGTCTTGTTAACCTCACTGGGGAGTTCAGTGAGACAATCAGATCTGCCCTCTTCTGGAAAACACCGTTTCATACCAGCCCGACTCCCCCTTCTCCCCCCCTCCCCCCTTCTCCCCCCCCCCCGCTCCCTCGGACCTCACTCTGCTCAGTCCACTGCAGTAGATTTGTAAGGCTGTTCTTGTTATGTTTTTTTTTTTTTCCCCCAGTGTAGTTATAATGGCTGGCAGCTGGCCCGATAACCAATGGTTAGAAGTAGGAACATTACAACACACACACACACACACACACACACACACACCTACACCTACACCTACACCTACACACACACACATACACACACACACACACACACACACACACACACACACACACACAGGCCTCCATTGGTGTAAGGGTTTGGCAGGCCACGGCTCATTGGTAATGGTTTTGGCCTAAAGGAGGAAGGAAGATGATACTCCGTCTCTCATTTCGTTCCTCTTGTTTCAGCGGTTCAAAGCTGCACGGTGTTGAGGATCGTTGTTCTCGCTGATTCTGTTGTGACGGCAATTTCGCTGTCTTTGCTATTCCTGTTCCTGTTGCTGTTGCTGTTCCTGTTGCTGTTGCTGTTGCTGTTGCTGTTCCTGTTGCTGTTCCTGTTCCTGTTGCTGTTGCTGTTGCTGTTGCTGTTCCTGTTGCTGTTGCGGCTGTTGTTCATTAGGACAATGTTGCCTTGGTCCATGAAGGGAGTCAGAGGCATTATGGGTACTCTTGGAGTCATAGTAGTGAACCAAATGAGAATGAAATTGAGCCTCAACAGCTTTGTTTTGTCCGACAATGAATCAGGAGAAGGCAGTGTCTTCACATTTTCACAGTATTCACATTCATTGATCCACTAGCCACTGCGTCTGGATTCTCTACTAGCCACTAGACACATTTCTACGTAAGCATGTTCGATGTTAAGGTATTTATTCTCGTTTGTTGACAGCGATGGACCGCGTAAAGCCGATGATACAGACAATATGACAGAAAGGAGCTGCTTCAGTCTAAAAATAACAAGAGAGCACGGAGAGCAGAACTGCACCGCGTTAAATATTAAAACTCGTCATGTCGCCACTTCTCATTGAAATATCGCTCTTCGTTCCTCTGGCCCCGACGTCTCCCCGACACCACCTCTCTTATCGTCTGTCTGCTGGCCTCTCGACTCGATCTGTCGTCATATTCTGCTTCCAGATTGAACCTTACCTAGTCTCAGGGTAGACAAGACAACATGGCGGGTCAGTTCAGCGGTGATCTCCCTATTTAATGACACTTAATATCAAAGCTATTTATTTAGCAACGTGGTGGCATATCAGATGTAAACAGAGGGCAGTGCATTAGCGTCTTCGTTGAGGGTCTGATAACTGTAATTCTTTGTCCCCCAGTGGCTGATGGACCTAATAAATGTATGACCCGCTGCTCAAAATCACCCACATTTGGTGGGCGGCGGCTGTTAATTACCCACGCCGGCTGCACTCCCAGATCTGCTCTGCTCTCTCAGCAGCACTTCGCCATGTAATTACCACATCTGGTAGTTTGGGAAAATGTGAAATCGCAAATTAAAATATAATTTAGCCGAATTTCCCACCTATACACGTTGACGTGCCGTCTTGATTGTGGTTATTATGATAAAGCATCCCAGGATGAAGGTTTTTAGCGCTGCATCCGGCACTAGAGCCACAGCTGGGACCAAAACATGGACCCCCAAACTCCTCTGCACACTACGACAGATACAGTCAGACCAAGATCAAGACTATACGATAAAGCAGAGCGCTCCATGTGATGCGCCGGTGTTCAGTAGGTCTTCCTCTTCTTCCTCTTCGCATTTCACTGCAACACGAAGCACACATATTGCTCATCCCTCAGTCGCACTCAGCTTCACATGACTTCATTATGTTAAAGACCTGCTGAGGTTGAGTTTCTCCTCTGAGTGGTGTCATCAAGGGACACGGAGCCCTTTGTTGTGTTAATTATATCTCTGTGAAATGATGAAATGTAGACGACAAAAAAGTAGCAGCGAAGCCTTATGGACGCTGGTAGGGGGAAAAGCTTTGTTCATATTTTCAGATATTTCAAGAACAGATGGGGATTAATAGGATTTCAAAGCAATGCGTGCTTCTGTACTATTTTTGTTTCATTGCGCAAACAAATAAATTAAACAAATAAATGTGTACTTGTGCTGGGGAGTCAGTTCAATACAAGAAAGGGACAAAGGAGGGCAGTATGATGGGAGGAGGTTGACTCTATTTTCAGCAGCACTCGGTACAACCAGTCAAACCACAGTCTTCTACTGTGGACCACTGGGAGCTGGCCAGTACAACCACAGTCGGTTATTTACTCAATCATTTGAGTCATACTTCACAATCACAATTCACATTCTTCATACTCCTTTAATAGGAGTAGGAATGCCACTCCAGCTAACAGCTTACTGCTTACGGCTGTCTGTGTCTGCCTCAATGCATGCTGGGGAGTCTTTTGTTATCGACCCCGTAACAAAACACCCTTGAGCTATGGTGGCCCGCATTTGACAAACAATAAAGTCACATTTTCACAATAGATGGGTAAGCTACAGCTAATTAGAGGAGGAATGTGGAGAAGCGAAGCCTCAGAGCAGCTCTACTGAAGCGGTAGGGGCTACCGGGCCGGAGGAGACCCAGATCTGCTAGCCCAGATTCACCCAGACGCTCCACCATATGAACCAATGAATTCAATTCATAGTATTGTCTCATACAGCGTCTTCAAAATACAGCGTGAATTCACAATAATGTGCTGATGTTATGGTATTTTACTGTGTGATTCGTGGTTAACTGGATGGTAATTTGCAAAGCATCGTATATCGAGGTGAAGGAAGGAAGCGTCAGGAAGCGTTTGTTGGACCTCAGAGCTGGACATTTTGAGCGTGCATGGCCCCGGTAGGAACCAAAACCCCTAACCCTGGCAGTGTTAGTGCCACGCTCTACCCAATGAGCTACACAGCACCAGATCTCGTCTCGTCTTGTCGTCTTCCTGCTTGACTTTGTTGCTTAGCTTTGGTGAAGTTGGCTGGAACAATGATGGCGGCATGACTGAAGCATTAGCTATCATCATTTTACTCCTATTACCTGGATAATAACACTTTATCAATCCACAGGGGGGAGAAGGTGATCGTATTTGGATGTCAGATGCATGGTAAATTGTAGACGATAATCATTATTTTCTATCGTGTTTTGTTGTTTTGGTACGAAGCAGATCATTTAGACTTGGCTGAGCTGACATTTCCCCCTCCTCAGTTCTTCAGTGTTGTGTCTGCAGGCTTGCATCAATAATAAACGTATAAATGCATCAGTGCGGCTCTGAAGAGATGTTATTTGTGAAGCAGAGTATGGTTGTTAGTCCCCATCCAAGGTAATCAATGGTTCCTAGTCCTACTCCTACACAGGCTGTTGCGTCAAGCTCTAATGGAGGCGTTTGAATGTCAGATATGATACAATACCATCCAGTGCTGGGAGCAGCCTGCTGATGGCTCATTGATGAGAACGTCATCTGTCAAAGGGTTAAAAACATGTCACTGTTGTTGAACAAGAACCGCGTATCTGCAAAGATTTTTAAGGAACGGAAAAACAGAACACGTATTTTCTCATTGCTGCCCATGTATTTTTGTTTTTGGTTTGTTTAGTGTAGCTGCACAGAGATAAAACATAGAAGCAAAATTAAATATATGAGAATATGATGGCAAGCACCGCAGGAAGAAGGGGGGCGATAATTCATTTGTGCAGGTGAGATAAAAAAAAGCCCCCAAGAAACGTCTTATTTCAAAAGAAACCAAATAAATGAAATGACAAAAATCAAGATGACATGAAATTGAAATCCTGCAACCTGCTGTGAGCAGATTTAAAAGGCCCAAGGGTCTTGGAAGTCACTCAACCCATGAGCATGTAAACTGCACGTTGAAGTAGAGAAACCAAAACACCAAAATTGTAGTAATGTGCCTTTTTCTGTGCGCTGCGTTTGGGCTTGACTTGAATTAGTCGGGATGCCACAGGCAACAACGTCTTACTGAGCAATCCCTCCAGGACCCTGATGTCTCATAGTAGATATAAGTAGACCATCCTGTCACTTGTTAAGGTGTTTTTAATGTGTTTTTTATGTACAAAGAGTGATTCACTATTCCTTTTTTTCCCTAGAAGTATTTGTGTGTGACAAATTGTAGTTATAACGAGACTCAGAATGTTTGAGCCTGGGGATACAAAAGCTTTCTTAGTAGCTTTCTATTTAATATAGCATGACTTGATGACCATAGTGGTTGTTATTAGGATTTCATTCTCAATATATATAATGAAAAGAACAAACTGTAACTTTAACTTTAACTGTGCTACAAAGGCAAACGACGAAGGTTTATAGGTTTCATATGTCAAAAAACACATACATGCAAAGAAAATAATCCCGACCCAGTCTACTTCTGTACCAGCAATACTTTCTTGCTGCAGAAGATGAACTTGAATGTGACTTTTCTAAGTTGAACTACTCACACAGTTACCGCTCTCACACTAGTTACCTGGAAATCACCTCCGGGGCCTGAAGGTACGGGAGACCATACGAAACCAACAACCATGTGTCCTTCAGCAAGACACTGAACGCCACACTGCTCACTCAGTGTCAGCTCAGCCTGTCCTCATATCAAGTTAGTAGTTATTTCATATATGTCATAATCTTTGAATCACATGCAACAGGAGGTGGGACCAAAACAAGCAGTTATTTTGACATTGACGTAAAGTGGTGGGAAGGAAGAGTGTGGAGGTCGGGAGGTTGGATGGACACCTGGGTTTTCTGCAAGTTTTAATTTTCAGCAGAAGTTTGTGTTACACTTACACTAACCTTGACCACATTGTTTTAGTTACCAATAGAGCCCGACCGATATATATTGGGTTGGCCGATATATCGGCCATTTTTTGACTTTGACGACATCGGGATCGGTAGTTATACAACCGGTGTGTCCTGATTTATAATAAGTAATAATAAATAAAAAAACATTGATTATTTATCCTGCACTTGTCTGTTTGAATGTTGTAATTGCTATTTACTAGAATTATCCAGTAGAGGGAGCTCTAACACAAGTGTAATACTTCTGTAATACGATCTTTTACATTTTTCATCTATCAAAAAGTTCTTTCTGTGTTTATTTTTATTTATTTGTTTGCTTATAAGTTCAATGTTCTGAAATATAGAACATTTTATAAAATATACGTTTTTCAAATTGATTTGAAAATTTTTGACAAAATATCGGTCAAAACATCGGTAATCGGTGGGCTAGGTCTCTCCTAAATCGGGATCGGCATCCGACCCAAAAATCTGGCATCGGTTGGGCTCTAGTTACCAAACCTTAACCAAAGTTTTCATGAATGAAGGGTGCATAACCTTTTGGAAGATAGATGAAACCATCGTTGTGAGAACACGTTGGTTACCTGCATGCCTACAATGAAATGCAATGTTGATGATGTAATTAAGATCTGACCACAATATATCTGGGATAATAGGGTGATTGATCAATACCAAATGACTCCACGACTGCTTGATCAGCTGCTGAGATTTCTGCCTTTCAAAACCCGACTTCCTGTACTGTAAAATGCTGTTGTTGCAATTCCTCCTGCTCGCCTGTAGAGGTCCGAGATGACTTACTGCCCCTTTAATCATCACTCTGGGAATCAGCAACGCGGCGTGATGAACTGCTGCTGCCTCTCCTCGGCGGAGCGTTGAGATAATTGACACGAGATCAGTGAGCAGAGATCCTATAATCCCACGACTTGCTCACTGACTGGCAGAACACAATGACTCAACGTGACGCCATCCTGTGTGTGTGTGTGTGTGTGTGTGTGTGTGTGTGTGTGTGTGTGTGTGTGTGTGTGTGTGTGTGTGTGTGTGTGTGTGTGTGTGTGTGTGTGTGTGTGTGTGGAGAAAGGAATAGAGAGAATCAGAGTGATAATCAGAGAGCGGCGGGGGGGGTTCAGTTTATATCAACAATGGTACTACAGTGAATTAAAATGGTGTTTTTGCTGGCTTTCTTTGTCTTGCCTCTGTGTGTGTGTGAATGAAACAGCGAAGATTGGTGTGGGAGCGTTCAGGGGTTTATGTAAGCGCAGGGAAGGGGAAACTCGTCAGAACGATAAGTACGACTGGGTACATCAGTAAGAAGAGGATCTATTTGATTTGAACAAATTCACCATTTCTCTCTCTCTTTTGCCCTCCATCCTTTCCAACATCTACCTCCTCTCTCTCTCTCTCTCTCTCTCTCTCTCTCTCTCTCTCGCTGGCAAACTCCACAATGTTTTATTGGCACAAGTGTCACATTTTAACATCGCCAAGGCAGTTTGTCATACAGTCCAATGTAGCCAAACAGCCAAAATAAAACCAACACGGAGAAACGATTGGGGACAAACACGACGTGATTGGTTGATTACAGCGATCGGATAGAAACGAGGAGATCTGACATCAACTCTGATCAACTCTTTGTAACTCTCTCTCTCTCTCTCTCTCTCGCTCTCATTTTGTATTAATAAAAGTTCAACAACCTTACCTTGTATGTGTGTGTGTGTGTGTGTGTGTGTTTGCTTCAGAGCCAGAACTGGGTTGGTTTCTATCTGTCTCTCTCTGTAAGGGCTGCTGGCACTGTACATTGTTATTGTTTCGTGTGTGTGTGTGTGTGTGTGTGTGTGTGAGAGAGAGTTTGGTAAGTCTTTCTGTCTCCCACTCTCTTTCATGACTATCTAGTTTCAGCCCTTGGTGTGTCTTGATGGTTATTCAGAGTGGAGGCCAGGGCCAGACACCTGCGCGCACACACACACACACACACACACACACTATCTAAATCATTTCAGTGTTATTGTTGTGAGGGAAAGGTGTAGTTAGGGAAAGTAGGCCGAATGTGCCACCTCAGGTGAGGAGAGAGAGAGAGAGAGAGACAGAGCAGAGAGAAAGACTGAAAGAGAGAGAGAGGGAGAGGGAGAAAGAGAGGGAGAGAGAGAAAGAGAGAGAGAGAGGGAGAGAGAGAGAGAGAGTCTGATATTATAGCTATTACTCAAGTGAAAGGCTGTTAGGAAAGAGGGCCTGTGAAGTGCCAGAGAAAATCAAGTTCCCTATTGAGACGGAGAGGGAGTCACAGCTGTGTGTGTGTGTGTGTGTGTGTGTGTGTGTGTGTGTGTGTGTGTGTGTGTGTGTGTGTGTGTGTGTGCGCTCCTATCTGCTCGTAGCTATTAGTTCTTGGCTAGTGATATGCACTGTGTGTTGACACACACAGCAGGGGAACAGAAGCAGACAGTAGAACAGACGGGAGCAGAAGAAGAAGACCAGCTCAGCAGTTCCTCGCTCGCCAGCTGTGAGACGTATCGACGACTTCTCCTCCTCCGTCGGTTCCCTGACTGCGCAAGGAATTAAATCCAACCAACAACATTCAGTCATTGTATTCACCCGCTTTTTCCCATTCAAAGTCACAGGGGGGGGGGGGGCTGGAGGCTATCCCAGCATGCATTGGGGAGAAGGTGGGGAAACACCCAAACACACAGACAACCACACATTCCCACCTATTGGCAATTTATAGTCTTCAACCCACCTGACATGTATGTGTTTTGATTGGGATTGAACGTGCAAACGCCACACAGAGTCAAACCCAGGACCTTCCTGCAGCGAGGGGGCAGGTGCTAACCCCTCCCCCGCAACAACAACTACACCTAAATCAAACAAACTAATGTTATAAAATGACACGACTCACCTTATCGGGAGGCCGGGGGAACTTGAAATGAATCTTCTGCTGTCTAAAATGAGAGAAATGTGAAATGGAAAAAAAATCAATTTCCCAGCGCTGTGAAAAAAACAGCCACAGCAGGAGAGGAAACTTACCGGCCATCAGCCGGACTGTAAAGGTGACGAGCACCGGACATTTCAGACATGGCAGCTCAATAAAGGGCCCCCGTGACAATCCTACAGTCTCTTAGCCACATCGGCACATGCGGTTGATTTCCCCTCTGGCAAAGCAAAAGAGCGAGAAGAACGGGGATGAAAAGGAAAGGAAGGGTCATTGAACACATCAACAGACACATCAGAGGGAAACAGACAGAAAGAGAGAGAGAAATGAAAGACTGGACAGAATTGAAAGCGGAACCATTGTACTGCAGCTTCAGAGAGCAATAAAGGTGAAGAGGAACAGAATGGAAAGCAGAGAGAGAGAGAGAGAGAGAGAGAGAGACAGCTAGAGGAGAGGAATGAGAAGAGAGGAGGGCTTTGAAGGAGAGCAGGTGAATCTTTTCAATCAAACACACAAAACCACTGAATCTTTTATCTCTTCTCCTCTCATTTTTCTTTTTGAATCTCATTCTCCTCATTCTGCTCCTCTGTCACTCCATCCATCAACCACTCCCTGGATGTGCTACATGCTTCGACAGTATTGTTCATGTCATGTTTCCACAATGAGAGAGAGAGAGAGAGAGAGAGAGAGAGAGAGAGAGAGAGAGAGAGAGAGAGAGAGAGAGAGAGAACATGGCTCTGTGTCCTCCACTGCAACAGCAATTCTGAGAAACTGAGAAACAACACCAACAGAGAGAAGGCGCCCTGATATCATCCTGTATTCTCATTGCGTATCCTGTGTGTGTGTGTGTGTGTGTGTGTGTGTGTGTTTTGTGTCTGACCTTTTAAACAAAGACAGTGTTTCTTGCATGAATCTAGGCATGATGGTGCGTTTGTGTGCAGGCTACGGTGTAACCCAGCTTGGATCGTCTGTTATTGACATCCTGACCGACGTGAACGTGAGGTGTTAGTTTCTGGTTCCTTTGGGTCAGACGAGTCGAGCCAAAGGATCAAAGTCATTCTTTGAAGCAGCGTTTAGACCTCAGAGCCGCATGGACACCGGTACATTCAGCCCCATCGACCTCAACCTCACCTTTTACATGCTTTACAGTGAGATGACTCCATCCCTGCACCGCTCCTGGCTGCCCTTGACCTTCGACCCCTCTGGTGAAACGCCTACATGTGTTTTTGCGTCGCCGTCTCTCCTGGGCACGTTGCAGCTAGACGAGAGCCCGCGGTGATGGATGGGGGAACATCACATTTTTCACCGGGAGCAGATGGAAGGCAATGCAACACCCCGCTTGGTGGCAAATGGATGATGCAATCGCCTTGCATTTTCTGCTCCATCAAACTGGAGGAGAGCGTCTCAATAGACTGATCGCCGAGCGCCGAGTTGAGTGAAGGAGCTGATAGGATCGACTCAACAGATCCAGTACAGTCATACCTGCACGTACTTCAAATACACTGATCTGAATCTGCTCACCAAGCCACCCTGATAGGCTGAGAGCTGTTTACAACTGTTAGTTAGACTGTCACATAGCGGGTCTTCACATCACTGTCTGACTGTCTCCCCCTCTCTCTCCCCTCTCTCCCCCTCTTTCTCCCTGCTGACAGCTCATTGTCATTCTCTCTCTCTCTCTCTCCCTCCATCTCTATTTCCCTGGCTGTCTTTCTCACCTTTTCTCCACCTTTCTCTTTATTGGTCCCTACTCTCCCTCTCTCTCTCTCTCTCTCTCTCTCTCTCTCTCTCTCCCCTCTTTATCTCATTGCTAAGCAAACTGTCAACTCCCAGGGAGTGGGTGTGCGACACACTTACATAAACCAACATGTTACACAATGTGAACGCTTTGAGTATCTGTGTGTGTGTGTATGCCGGTGTGTATCTGTGTGTGTTTGCCAGTGTGTGGTGTGTGTGTGTGTGTGTGTTGCCTACACGTGGGCTGTGGGGCTAAAAGTCTTGACAGAGACTAATACAATAGGATACAGCTGATTATAGAGCTGTGTACACGGATGTGTGTGCATTTGTGTGCATGTGTTCATTTCTTTCTGTGTGTGTGTGTGTGTGTGTGTGTGTGTGTGTGTGTAACGTACATTCCAGCCTATAAAACA
>JAXDDX010000071.1:1312500-1332500 GCA_034670405.1 Hoplostethus atlanticus | reverse complement strand
TTTACGAGGCAGTCAATAAGGAGCTTCACTTCCATTGCTGAGTTACCTTTTCTTTGTTTGTTTTTGCAAAATCATTCATCACGTGTTGAATATGAACAATAAGCCAAATCATCAATAATGGACTGAATAAGAACGGAAAAGCCGACCTGCTTCTCCCCAATCCCCCGGGGGGGTTCTCTTCGGAGACGTGGCATTTTCACAAAACACTGACGAAAGAAATTAAAAAGAAGAGCTAGAAAATCAGTGAACACCCAGCTCGCCCCCTCCATTACACCCACCTCGTCGGGGACACTGACAAATCGCTCACACTAAACTGGGTTATGTATATTTACACTCCACAAAACTCTCACATGCGTGGCTTCTTTGACCCAGGAAGTAAAAGGGGTGATTTATGGACTAGGCTTCCTGTGTCCCTCAGCACCACAGACAGACAGTGTTGGTACAGACGGATAGTGTTAGTTCCAGCCTACAGAGCGCTACAGCTGCTTCCCCGGTCTATTTTTACCAGCCATAGATCCTAGTGGTCTGGTACTGTCACACTCTCACATCCAGACTAATGGAGGACACAATGAGAGCTGTACCGATAACACTACGGTAAGCACGGTGATGCACGCGACGCGCTGCTGCATCTGCACGCATGCAAACACGTACACAAGCATGCATGCATACGAGCATGTAAACACACACTTGATGCACTTGTAGATTCACCAATATACACACACACACACGAGGAGTACACAGCTTAGTGTGGTGTGATTGACCACCAGATAGTCCTGCTCCATTGTCTCTGTCTGATTCACCTCTGTTCAAACCTCTGTGACGTAAAGGACCGGGGTGATCTGGATACAGGAGATCAATACTGGGATCAATACTGTCGATAAAGATAGGTGTTTTAGAACAACTTCAGTACTGAACTAGTGACTACTTCTCATTAAATTAGCAAGTTGATACTCCTGTAAAGCTGCGTGAAAGTATGCTAGTATTTATCATTTATCATTTAGTGTTCGGTTGTACTGGTGCTGTCTGCCACGGACATGTGCTACTTATTGCATGAATCTGATCAGTGAGGCCCATTGAGGAAGTCATGAATCTGATCTTTACCAGACCACTACTATGTGGAGAGAGTTAGCCATGTTAGCCATGTTAACTTAGTATAGAGAACCAATCATGAGAGGCTTCTTCGTTTCCAAAGAAACTAAACTAAGGCAATTTTCCACGACAGCTGCACTAGGAAAGACGTTTAGGTGAAAATACACCAGTCTTATCAGTCTGCATCACAGTGGGACTGCAGTAGGGACGAGCGGACCATCCCCTCTAAATGAGACTCCACCTGGTTTCAGGTATGGTCAATCTTCTCCACACAGGAAGTGACGAAACCTAAGAGCGAAATAGAGTGGCTAGAGATCGTCTCCTAAACCTCCACCACCCCTCCAGCCAATAATACTAAAGAGAAGTGAAGGTCCAAGGAGTGCACAGTTTGCTGAGGTCACATCACGTGATTTCTGGGTAGTGAAGGCCTTCACATCCTCAGTGAGTTAGCCCTCGCTGCCAAAGTGTGAAGTCGCCAAGTCCAGCTTCAAGATGTAGATGTTTTTTTTGTTGGTTTGTTTTGTGTGTGTGTGTGTGTGTGTGCACGTGTCTATGTGCATTTGTATAAGGGTATACAGGTCTTATTAAAGGTCTTATTAAACCCCTGACTTCTCTGACTCCATCATACTCCCTCTATTTCTTCATGTCCAACCCTTCCTCTTCCTCTCTTCCATTTCTCTTTTGCTGTCTCTCCCACTTGGACTGTTCCATTTTAGTTCTCTCTCTCTCTCTCTCTCTCTCTCTCTCTCTCTCTCTCTCTCTCGCTCTCTCTCCCCATCCATCTTTAATGGACACAGTTAGGCCAGATGACCATTCGTTTGATCTGTCAGTGAACTGTAGTTATGGGAGGACTGAGTCAGTGGTAATAGTCACTCGACAGCAGTCTCCCTTAGGCACATAGAGACTGCCATAGGGGAGCCACTGGCATTAGAGACTGTACACACACATGCACACTCATGCCAGTGCACGTACAGTATATATATACACGGCAAAGGACATGTATACAGTCACATGAAACACACAGGATTTGTAATCACACAGGTAGCAGCATAGAGGTTAGAGAAGTGGGCTTGTGGCCAGAAGGTCGCTGGTTTGAACACCTGGATCGATAGTTTAACACGTGGCAAATGATCATTGTCCTGCTCTGTAGAGACCTTATATCACCTCCTCCCCGCCCCCATCCTCCCCTCAATCAACTACCAACACAAAGATGCCCTTGAGCAAGACACTGAACGCCCATCTGTTCCAGTGGAGCCGCTCCAACAGTACTGGGCAGCTCCCAGGTGTGGATGTGTGTAACTGTGCAGCAGGGCGTTGCTGGAAATGAACATTCATGGTCAGTTGACTCTCCCTGGTTGAATCGAGGATAAAACACACACACACACACACACACACACACACACACAGTCCAGGGAGCTAGCCCAGCCAAAAGAGGACACAGACAGGCTAAAACGGTGGCAGCGCTTGAAGAGTTGAACCAGGAGCTGAATTATTGAGCAGGCTCTCAGACAGCCTTCTGTTCTGGTGGAGGTCCTACCAGGTTGCTGCTTCCTGCTGTGGTTTATTGTTTATTTGACAAGACAGCACCTTTCATCTTCTCCTCTGTGTTTCCTCTGGCTCCTTCCATCCTTCGCTTTCTCTCTCTCTTTTTCCCCCCACCTACCTCACCCGCCCCCTCTCTGTTCTAATTCTCCCTTCCTCCCTCTCTCCTCATCTATCCACCCTTCTCCTTTTCCACTCCTCTCCCTCTCCCTCCTAAGTGACAGGCTAAGTCAAGAGCCCAGCACTGTATAATATCAGGCTAACTGAATGAAGGACACCCGCTGAGGGAGAATTAGACCCACAATCATGGAGCCCTTGAAGGGAGCCAGCGAGTGGCGTTGGCAAGAATGGAAAAATATGTCCATCATAAAAAAACAACTTGAAATAATATGTGACATTTTCATATAAATAAATGTCAGTCTCTGTATCGCTGATTGCGCAATAGTGACTCAACCTATAGCTGCATGTCTCCAGCAGCAGTAAATAGAAGAAGAACTGGGTGGTTAGCATGAGCAGCGATAGCCACCGTGGCTGAACAGACAAAGAAAAGAGCGCCACCTACAGGATCTCAAGTACCTTTATACAGCAGTGCTGCTCAGGGGTCCTCTTTTGGTTTTGGTCCCTGCTTTGGTCCCAGTCGTGTTTCTGCTGCGAGCTACGGTGCTAAAAAACATTTTTCTTTGGATAATTTATCAGAATAAAAACACATTTAAAGGTTAAGCCTATACTTGTTTGTGTTTTAAAGGAAAACGGGACTAAATTACTCTCCACTTCCTCTTTTCTCGAGCTCTGGTGGTAGTTGTCTTGCTGCTGGGTGAATACAGTGAACACTGGCTGAAACACTAGATGGTCTGTAGTTGCCAGCTGAGGTGTGTGTGTGAATACATTGTGTGCATGCATTGACATGAATCATACATACAATCACTAACACATGGTTATCATGGTTATTTTGACAGTTTGATCAGTTCTGTAGACTTTTCAGCGATTGACAACTCATCTGACCTCAATTGTTCTGATGCAGCAAATCACCATCTGCTACTTCAAGCAGGTTAAAGCACGATACAAAGAACAAATCATATTTGACCCATGATGATGGATAGATCTGCTCCTCAGTTCTGACTGGCTGAGTCACGACTGAAGCTGTTGAAAAAAACGCCCAATAGACACTCAGTGAACACCGTCTCATGATATTTTATTGCTTCCAGTTGCTTCCAGTTTGAAATTGGCTGTTCCAGTTCTCACGGGTCCCTTCCCGGCTGCTGTGGCGTTGTGTGTGCAGCAGGCTGAGTTTGTCTCTATTGGTGCTCCGGCTCTCCACAAACACCCTCAAGCTCCTTTTTGTCCTTGTCTTTATAGAGCACCGTGATGCTGACCAGGTCCCGCTATGTCCTTTCAGTCCTCTTCAACCTGTTACTCCATGTGCTTTTGTTCTGATCGTATCTTGTAACATCTTATTTCTCATAATTGATTGATTATCAGACTTCCTATAAGGTCACCTGAAGGTCACCTGTAAGGCCGCTACTGCTGTCTATTTCGGCATTATGCATTCTGCGTCAAGTGTGTGTTATAATTCGATTGTCATTCAAACAGCCTGGAGCTTAATGTGCAGCTGTTGTAGTGTGTGTGTGTGTGTGTGTGTGTGTGTGTGTGTGTGTGTGTGTATGGGATAAAGATCTATATCCACTGAACAGTGCACGTAATAGAGATTTATGATGTGTGAGACGGGGAAAAGGGTGTTTAAAAGTGGGAGAGACAGACAGCATGTGTTTTGGTGTGCAGCGTGGTGTGATAAATTGCATGCAAGTGTGTGTGTGAGTGAGTGTGTGTGTGTGTGTGTGTGTGTGTTGAATAAAAAGCGAGTTACAGATAGGGAGACAGCGAAACAGAAGATAGAGAGAGCATCTGTCTCGGTGGATGACGCAGGCGGTGGAATACCGGTGTGTGTAACAGCGGTGGGCGAGGAGAGAGAGGATGAGTGAGAGGGGTTGGAGAGTCAAACCGGTGATTTATCTTCCTGTTACCGCATCGTCTTTGGAAGGAACAACAAACCTCACGGAGCCACTCCACATCAACCTTACAGTGGTTTTAACACAGCAGACAGAGATGTAGTCATAAATAATAAAGAAATAGAGGGATGATAGATGTAACGCACCGACACAGGTGTCTCAGATCTGGAAGGATACTGTGTGCACGCCTCCCCTCGTACCTCTTACCCCTCATGTTTTTCACTGGGCTTCAGGCTAATGTTACTTAACCAGAGTCAGAACCGCTGTGGTTCTTTGGCTCTGCCCATTGAGGTTTGACTCCAGGGATAACTGGCTCCAGAGCTGCTCCGCCTACAAGAAATGTCGGTTAAACTAAAACTCCTCTTCCTCCCCCCTGCCCGTCTCTGACCATCCTGTCCACAGCAGTAAAAAAAAAACATCAGGTTTGAATGAATTCCCCCCCAACCCTCTCCGGGCTGCTTCATCGCCTCCACCAGGTTCAGGGAGCAACACTCCCATCAATTAGAAGCTAATTGTGTTATGTGTCACGTACGGAGCGCCGGGCTGTTTCCTCTGGTTTATTCAGGAGGCGTCGACTGTTCTGCTGCATTCACATGGCGGCGGTGTGCTGTTAATAGGAGAACAATGGTAAGTTGAGATAGGATGAGACTTGGAACTTACATTTTCCTTATGGGGAAATGGGGTCATTGCAGCAGCAAATAGTGCAAGGATAAAGCATTGAAAAAAATAGGATAGTAACAAAGTAGAATGTACAAGAATCTAACAATAGAGTAATGAACTCCCTCGCCAATGCTGTCGTCTACCATGCCTGCAGCCGCTGCATGCTGCCAAAGGTTCTGCTCTCCTCCGTGTCGGTGAAAACAAACTGGACGCTGAAAGATGTAGCCACATGCGTTTGTCCACTTGCTCTTTTTTTTTCCAATGAAGATAAGAGCTTTCGTCTTCTAACTGACCTTTCACGAGTCTGGAAATACTTTTCTGGGAGAAAAATTGTCCACCACCAAGTGTTGCTGGGCTATTCCGATTCCCTGTTCGTTCACAGTGGGGATCGTATTTAATAACCTCAAAATATAACCCATGCTATCACACCATGCTATCAGTTTCAGTGTGCATGCAGTGGTATAGTGGTAAATAAAGAGGTGGGTAAACCGTGACCTCCAGTCGGAGGTCATCATAAGACTCTTACAGTGATGCATGCTATGAATTTAGGTACTAAAGATTCATGTCAAGTTGGATCCTGCAACTTAAAGCTGAGTAGATTGGGTTTAGGTGTGTTTAAGCTGCACTACATCCCTGTGCACATGGACTAGTCCAACCTCCTGTTCATCTAATTCACCACAGGCTGCATCCATTTACCATTTACATTACTGTGTTTCTCTCATGAGGCCAGGCAGAGAACGGTGTGGAAATCTGCTTTACAGAAGCAATGAAAGGAAGTGGAATGAAACAGTCGGCGGTTTTATGTGTGTGGACTCTTTGCTTCATTCCATTTTCCAATCTGCAGTACAGTCTTTTATGTCAACAGTGATTTTCTTACCCCCCCAAACACAACCATACTGTTACTTATACCTTTTATTGTATTGTGTTCTGCTTTGGGGCTCCCATCAGGCCTGAAGCAGCTCTGTCTGTTTCCTCAACACAGGTGCTGAATATATAGACTTTTCTAAGCTCAAGTCCTAATTCGCCTTGTCCTACCTCAGTCCTACCTCAGTCCTACCTCAGTCCTACCTCACTTGACTTACTTTTTTACATTACATCCAGATAAAGTGCGGGACTATGAGAAGTGGTATGCAGCTGTAGGCGCTGACCAGAGCAGTAAAATCCTAACCACTGAAGAAGAGCTTGGTTTTATAGGCGCCGAGGTTGCAGCATGTGATGGACGATTATGTTAGGCCGTCAAGGCTTTATGTGTGTGTGTCATTGACCAGCGACATTATCACAAGGAAGATTGATTTAAGTGCTAAGCTGTGGAGGAGAAGAATAGGCCGATTACGTTGTGTGAGCTGGTTTCAAATGACGGTCAAGTCCTGTCTTGATGTTTTCATGGCTAATGTGACTTTCTTTATATTCCTAAAATGTTGTTTGTATTTTTCAGATTTTATAAGTTTTACATCCATATTTCAAGTCTTAGCTTACCTGTTTTTTTCTTGTCAAGGCATTTTTAAAGTTTTTAGTATAGTATTTCTTGCCTGATGACAATAGTGTAGGTGGATATCTGGCAAAGTACAGTTAGTACAGCAGGTGTCAGCTCTTCCCGTGGCTCTCCTTCCAGTCCAGGCAGGGAAGGAAATTGGAAGTTGTGTAACAGAAATTGTGGACTAAATGGTCCAAATGTTTCACTAAATGGTCCAAACTATCTTGACATTTAAAATAACAAATCTTAACTTTGTCTATGTGGCGTTTAAAAGTTTTACTTGTATCTTAAATGTTATTTATTCTAAAATGTCTTACTGCAAAAGAACTTTGTTTTAAAATTAAGGTCTTTTTTTTCTCTATTTTTATAATTTGTACTTGACTTTTATCTTCCTATCTCTCCTTTTAATTATTTAAAATTCTTCCTTTTAATGTAAAGCACATACCCCATTGGTTATGTGTCTTACAGTTATATTTAGTGTCAGTTGTAATGAAGTGTGTGTGCTTAGGAAAAATGTTCCTCGACTGAGTAGGAATTGTTGCCAAAATATATAGAGGAAAGGGAAAGGGAAAGGAAAACCTGGAAAAGTCATAGAATTCAAACATTGATTTTTTTTTTCAGGCCTGGAAAAGGTTATGGAAAATTGAACATGTCCCATATAGTTTTGGAAATGTCATGGAAATGTGTTGGTAATCTTTTCCAACCATTGAAATGTTTAATGCCACGCTCGGCTGCTTGGTGATCCACTTCCCTTTGAGCAATAAAAACCCAGATCAGAAATGTCCTGATGGTGGTAGTTGTAGCAGAAATAAGACCTGGGACATTCACAGCATATTCAATGTAAAAATGGTGATATTTTCAAAATAGACTGCAAAAAAGGTGTAGGAATGATGATTATATAGAAATGTTATATTCCCTGCAAAGCCAAACAGCAGCGTACTTGCTCACATTCATGTCTATGGAAAGATGAGCTGACTGCGATGTATGGATGGAGGCCAGCCACCTTCTGTGGAATCCATGATAAAGAGTTAGTCGATAGGAGAGATGACTCACACTAATACACACATAAACACACACACACACACACACACACACACAAAAGCCATATAGATGTACACACACAGGCACATACACAACCATGATAACCACACAGACATAAAATACATAGTCATATCTACAGACTTGTCTAAAGGCAAGGCAATATGTGTACACACTTGCACATCCACACACTCTCACACACACAAACAACCTTGAAGGCCTAACATAATCCTCCCCCAGGCATGGCATACATCACAGGTAGCACCTTGGGCCTTTAAAGCCAAGCTTTTCTCAGGAGGTCAGTGCCTACAGGTGCTTACTAGTGATGGATGGCCAATTCAGGGATTATACTGTACATCCATCTTCATGCTTATTGGCATTATATTAATATATAAGAATTGTATGACACTTACAGGGAATTTGATATGTCTCTGTTTTAGGTAGGTTAAGTGGGAGAAACAGTGAAGACACAGTCAAGTACGTACAGCAGCACGTTGAGGATAATGGTTGGCTGATGCTTAGAGAAACGAGTTTCTGAGCGGAAAGATGCTGGTTCAAATCCTCTGACAGGCTGGGAATATCTGGGTGAGGACATTTGGACAGAGCACATGTCATTTTGTCTAGTATTGAGTTGTAAAATTTTGTTTTTCTTAAAACAAATATTTTTCCAAATACACAGGATGTGATGTTGCAGTCCTTTGTGTGATAATCCAGAGTGAGCATTCATACAGAAGCCTAAATCAGAAAGTGACATCAGTCTACACTGTCATAAATCAACAGGACCATCAGACAGCAGGACCATTCACTAGCCACCTAATAGAAATGTTGAGGTTGAGAGTGTGAGTGTGAGTGCAGGTATGTCTCTAGGGTTACCAAGTGGGCTCTATTCCAGATGTTTCATTGAATTAGGCCCACAACACCTCCAGAAGCTCAGTCATGATCAGCCATGATCCCAGAACCACTGCCCTCGACACAAATACAGCTAAAGCCTCCTACACTACCCCCCCCCCCCCGATGCTGATCCCTAATTCCCAACATTACTCAGTAATTTGTGAACAACAATAAACTCTTGGAATGGCTGACCTGATCCTGGCTTAGAACCGCCCAATCAGCAGCTCAGAAACTATTATAGCCTAACGGATGGCTGGATCCTCTGGCTTGAGACGGCTCGCTCAGCAGATCAGACACCAAATTGTATTAGCAGACAACTATACCAAGAACTCAGAACGGTGTAAAGTTACCAAACTGTCAAATGATAGGAAACTCCTGTCTTAATCATGAGATAGATATTGGACTGCAGCTTCTCTTCAGCTAGAGCAACCATGCTCCTAACAAACAATATGTCAGCTAGCATGCTGTAGACAACCAAATGCTAACAAGCCAACATACAGTATCAACACCCTAAAGAATCAATATACCATTAACCATGTTACTACCTAACACTCTGTCAGATAGCTCGCTACAAACACAAGCTAACAAGACAACACAACAACAACACATCAACGTCCCAGCAAACATGCAGCTAACAACCACTGGGATCCCAGCAAACAGCAAACATGCCCACACTGTCTCAACGTGGGCAAAAAACTGACCCAATTCAGGCTGACCAGACTGGGCCCATTGGGACTTGGCTCTGGCCTAATGGCACTATGGGCAGTCTGGGCATATTTATGGAAGCCCTTATTAACCCCATCTACCATTTCTGAGTGCTAACTGGGCCAAAAGCTGCCGTGCACCGAGCATGTTAAGACATCATGCTCATTTTACAACATTTCGGGTTGATATAACAGATGGATATAACGGTGACAATTCTCCATCCTTCCTCCATTTCCCCAGATCTATGTTGTATCATTTCACTCCTTTGGTTTTAGCCAAACGTTAATCTGGTGTCGAGCCTCAGCTGAACTTCAAAGAGCTGAAATTTTAAGCCCTTCCATTGGAATTTTATGAATTGGATTGGATTTCACCAAAGGTCTCTGTGGGGCTTGTGAAAGGTTGTTTCCATGTTAACCTAAACAACCATAGTGAGGTGGTGAAAAGATAGATGGATGGATGGATAGATGGATAGATAGATAGATGGATAGATGGATAGATGGATAGATAGATAGATAGATAGATGGATAGATAGATAGATAGATAGATAGATAGATAGATAGATAGATGGATAGATAGATAGATAGATAGATAGATAGATAGATAGATAGATAGATAGAAGCTTGTTTTTCTGATCAGGGTGTCTGAGAATAAAGAATATATGAATGGTGCATTCAGGGGTGCTCCTTACAGTCTGAAAGATTGACAAGGCTCATTGGCTCATCTACTAATAGAGGCTAAGTAGTTGGGGAACTGTAAATGCAAGCATACTGGAAGTTATCAAAGTTTTCAAAAACGTCCTGCGTGCATTTTGTAAACATATAATCATTTCCTCGGGGCATGACAAATGTGCTTGACTAGGTTGCCAACACTATTTGTGTGGTAGTAATTTGGTTTAGATAATTACAACAAGGAAGATAAATCAACGTTCAGCTCCTCTTCAGGAGTAAGAAATCGTTACACATTTAGTCTCGCTGCTGGGAGAGCACACGGAAATCAAAGCAAGTTAAACACAGAAAGCAAATCAAGATGGAAAAGTGATCTCATGTAGGTTTTCTGATCAATGCTCTGCACCATATTCAATACAATACAATACAATATACTTTAATGTCCCCGTGGGGAAATTTGTTTTGGACTCAAATGTTTGCACACATATAACTGCCTCCATAATAAAAACAAACAACATATAACGTGTGCTGCTTTGCACATACTGTAGCAAATCAACACAAATTCCACATATTACACTTTCCACATATTGCACATTCCACATATTGCACATATCTACCAGTGATAAGTACACCATGAAGCTGTTGCACAACCCCTACATCCTCAAGCAACACTATTTAAAATTTTAATTGAGATAGGCACAAATGAGTTTTTAAAACGGTTGAGTTTGCATCTGGGTACTCTATATCGTCTGCCTGAGGGTAAGAGCTCATACTCGGCGTGGAGAATATGAGATGGGTCAGACATATCTGATTTTAAGTTAAATACCGATGAGTTGTGAAAATATTGCGGTCAAAACATCAAGTACTATAACGTCATTTGATGCGTGCACGTGAGGAACCCCTGACCGGCAGCGCTAGTGCCTTGCTCCACCCATTTGGTCGCGGTACTTCAGTGGCTTTAAAATCGATTTTCGATCCGAGCATGTGTGCACGCGCTCGGTGTGAACGGGGGATGAGCGCTCATTTGTCAGTGTTTATTTATCTTTGGGAAAGTCGATGAGCAAACGGCTTGGTGTTGTTAGCTGAAGGAAAATGTCAGCAGGGGGTTTGTGGGAGCAGCGCCGGGCTCTACTGGGCCCGGCTAAACCCTTTCATCTGAGTTAGCCAACATCATTAAATGCCTGCCATGTTTGTTTTCTGCTGCCTGCGGTTGGATTCGTGTGCTGGTGTGTGTGTGTGTGACTATATGTATGTGGAACAATGTTAATGAGTGTGTATCTCTTAGTGTGTTTGTGCTTTAAATGTGTGTGTGTGTGTGTGTGTGTGCATGCTCATCTGTGTACCCATGAGCTACACTGAGTTTGTATATAATAATGTGTCTATTTGTGTTTCTTTGTGTATCTTCATATGTGTGTGTGTGTGTGTGTGTGTGTGTGTGTGTGTGTGTCTAAATGTCTGGGTCTAAGTATTGAGCCCACGGGCCATTAAGCCATCGGCATGGTCTGCAGCTCACTAATGAGGATCTGTGTCACATCAAAACACAACACGTCAGCCCCAGACCCAGTTAGCTAGCTGTTAGCCTCAGATGCTATCCAGTACCTGAAAATGTGTGTGTGTGTATGTGCGTGTGTGTGTGGTTTCTGTCCATTCTTTCCTCTCTCTGCTCTTTCTCCTACGTGTGCTCATGTATCACTTTCTGTCTGAATTTCCACAGTATCGCTCTGCCTCTGTACTACACTCCTATGTGTGTTTTCATGTGTGTGTGTGTGTGTGTGTGTGTGTCTCAAAGCAGAGCCAGTGATCTGCTGTGATTAGCGGTGACTATTAGCTTTTAGGACCAAAGAGACGGGGACTGTTGAACTTCACGGAGATCCTATGTGTCGCCGGTGCCAGGTGACGCCGCGGCTTATTGCTGAGCTAATTGAGGTCACAACCGATAGCGTCTGTCTGCGTCTGTCTGCGTCTGCAGGCGAGAAAAACCACAATAACTTACATTTTCGGCTACCTAGGATTTAGCAGATGCTCACATAGCAATTTAGAAACATTATCAGGATTTTAGTGATTCTCAGGATTGGTGCTTTTAAAAATCTTGGCCGTACCGCCTGAAAGTAATTTTTAGTCACCTCAGGAAAATGTTGAAAATTGTATTAAAATAGGCTCAAAAGTTGTATTAAAATAAAAGCCTGTTAAAGAGGAGGAGGAGAGGATTGTGATGTGGACCCACAGAGAGCGCAGTCATTTTATCAGTTGTATGTTTGTTTGGGATCCAGCATAAATCCAGAGAAGAAGAAGAAGAACAACAACAAGCTGGTCCAATGTGACCGGGTGGAGTGGATGTCTGCCAGGTGGAGTGAGCCAAAGTGAGCTGTGTCTAGGAGAAGTTGCGTTCTGGATGACCAGAAGCGTACAATGTATGGCTTCGTTCAACATTTGAAGAAAAGTGTTTTGGGATCTTTCTAGACCCCTCCCCCTCGAAAGTATTTTGACCAATCCTAGCCTAGCAACTGTGGCCCTCTGACAAACTCATTGATCTGCTCTATAGACTTACATGTGTTATAATTGGACATTAAGCACTTTTTGACTGTTTTTGTGAGTTTTTTATAAAGGTGTGAGTGAAAAAAAAGCTGAGACAACATACATGAGGCACTATGAGGTATCATAATATGAAATGCTATTTATTTGGCATCCACACCTTGCATGTTCTTATTTGACAGCTGAATAATTTGTATTTATTGTTCACCAAATAAGTCAAAAGAAAATAGGAAAGAAAATCAAACATTTTGGGAACAATATTTTGTACATTTTATCATATCATAATTGCATCTGATTCAATCTAAAAAAACGTATTAATCTAGTCCTGTCATAACATAAGGAGTACTTGAAAGTGTGACGGCAGAGGTAATCATCTTCCATGGAATCAAAGTAAGAGATCCCAGCCACTTACAAAGATCCCTGTTGGGAACAAATGAAGTGATGAATTAATACTGACAAACTTGTGTGCCTGTTCTTACCACAGAAAAAAAAAAAAAGTTAAAGAGGGCCTCAACTTGGACTGTCAGGCAAACAGGCTGGGACTCGCACGCAGAGAAGAACAGACACGCTAGTAAAAGTTCAACACCAATTTATTAGTGTGAGATCCAAAACGTAGTCAAGGCAACAGGGCTAAGGTACCAAAACCAGCAGGCAAAAACCTAGTCAGGAAAAAGCAGGCCGGACAGACAGGATTAGCAGGGAGCAGGCGAAAGGCCGGTCAGAAAACAGGCACAAAAACAGGTTGGCCAATAACAGGTCCGATACTCAGGCTGTTCCGTCTAGGCAAGCTAAAACGTTCTGGCAGGGAAATGCAGGAACAGGTCTCTACTTGTACTAAATGCTGATTACAGATTGCGTTCAGGTGTGGAGGCTGGAATTGAGTGAATCCTCTGATAGGCTGGGCAGGAACAGGAAACCAGGTCGGTAAGCGGAGACAGGCTATGAGGAAGAACGGCTGTTTCATGTTGGTCGCTGACAAAAAAATGCTGTATAAAAGCATAAAATTGGAATAGGAGCGGTATGGGTGTTAAGTTAAGGCAGACAGGAACCACTTAAGCCTCTTTGAGCCGAGGAAAACCCCTGGAATTAAATGAGTTTAAATGAACTGTCAAATCAAAGATACACGGAGAATAACGGTGGAAACTTTTCTGGCTACTGATCTCAGCGGCTTGTTAAATCCAAAAAGTTCTCCCTAATTTAACCCGCCAGCCAGATTTTTAGACCAGAATAGGACTTTACATGATGTTTGGTTACCTGCCAGAGTTGCTGGTATGGAAGATACATTTTACCAGGCTGGAGTTCATTTCCCACTGAGACTGAAAGGAAATCCCTGTTTAAACCCCACACACACATAGGACACATAGTTATTCTAAGATGCAGGGTTGGTTCTTGTAGATCACATCATTAAATAAGTCCACAACCTCTCTCACATGTAGGGGTTTCTGCTGCACCAGTCCTTTATCTAAATGTATTGTTACTTAGAGGATGACTTGCTCACCTTAGGCTGTAAAGGGACATACGTCCATATAGGAGACAAACTAACCAAATCCTTCCAAGCATTGCCAGTAAGCTCTGTATGTGTGTATGTGTGTGTGTGTGTGTGTGTGTGTGTGTGCGTGTGCGTGTGCATGCTTTCTACATATCTCCCATGCATTAGACTGATCAAAAATATGCAAAGGAACGGTCGATCTCTTGTTATTTTATTTGGAATAAATCATTGTACAGACAGCAGAGTGTGTGTTTCTGTGAGTGTGTGTGTGTGTGTGTGTGAGAGTGTGTGTGTGTGAGAGAGAGAGAGAGAGAGAGAGAGAGCATTAGGATTCCTCCTCTGTATCCCGTCATTCAACACTTTTTACACAAGATAAAAGAGGAAGAACTAGAGCACAAACCTCCACCAACGCTGAACTCTTCCGTCACTGTTACAGACATCGTTCCTATCACTTGACTTTAGAGTGAACTTGACCTCTTGACCCCGTAAACACAAAGACTCACTCAGTTTCATACTTCAATCATCTCATCAATACCTCCAACATCTAATCAATGGCCCGAGGCCTATTTGTTCACCACACATCATGGAAGTCCGTTCACAAGGTTTTGGGACACCCTGCTGAAAGACAGACAACCATCCTAACTAACAGGGGGTGGAAACAAAGGATTATGGGTAATAATAATAATGATAATGATAATAATGATAATAATAATAATAATAATGACAATAATAATAATAATAATAATAATAATAATGATAATAGTAACAACAATAATAATAATAATAATAATAATAATGACAATAATAATGATAATAATAATAATAATAACTTCATTTGTAAAGTGCTTTTCAGACACAAAGTTCACAAAGTGCTTCACAACAATAAAAATAAAATATTACAGACAGGACTAAACAATAAAACATGAAAAGATCAAAGGGTTAAGGGTAGCGTAATGCATCTCTCTCTCTTCTCTCGTTCTATTTGACAGGACACACACCGACGCCTGATGTTTGGCGTGACCCTCGGCGGCGCGTCCGTCTGAGATATACGAGCAGACAGCTGACATGTGATCAGTAGAGGTCAACCCCTACCCGACACGTGCCGTTAATCACGCGAACGCGGCGCTCAGAGTTAACAACGTTATCTAGGAGATGGATAGGAATGGTTTCACGGGCTTTTAGCTGAGTGCTTCCCCACGCGCATCCAGGGCACAAGAACACCCCTTTCCGGTCCACCGCGGCTTGTAAATCCTACAATTCACCAGCCCAGCTTTCACCCAGAAAACTAGACTTTCAGAATAAAGCGCAACCTCCAAATCACAACTCAACAAAACTCACCAGCCAAGACCAAAAACCTTAAATACCAGTTTGCTGATGGCTGGTTTTAATTTCCCACCACACGTACAACAGCTGCTTTTATCATTATGACAATTGCGAAACTCATTTCAAAGCTCGGATTGGGAAATATATTCCCACTGAATTTAATTTACACCCACCAGTTTCATAACGTGGTGCCCTTCATGCTGACAATAAGGTATAATTTACTCGGCTGCTTTTGCTTTTGACGTAAGATAAAAGAAAACACTATTCAACATCCACTGTAGTAAAGTCTGTTGTCCTAATGAAATGTACGCTTTCATTCAGCAGAGTGTAATCGAGTAATGCACCATTATTTCAGATTTTACAAGGTGGTAGATCATGATGTTCTTCAAAACTATTAGTTTCATAGTGAAGGCTTGAATGCTGGGACATCTGTGTGTGTGTTTCCAGTGTTGATGATGCACACCGAGTCTACAGTGCAGTGAACCTGAACGAACTGATCGGTGGTTCTCAAAGGGGCAGGCAATTATATTGTGTGGTAGCCAGAGGGAATCCTCCCGTACGTCCTCCTAACTTGATTTAACTACAGTGGCGAACTAGTATTGTATGTGTGTATGTGGTGGCACGTTGTTAGAGTTTGTTATTGGGCGGCTGATATCCTCTTGCTTTTATTAGAGCCTCTGGTCATATTCTCTCTGACAGATTAACAGCAGCAATGTCCCATCATCCCATATGTTGTATTGTAACCCTCAGCTCCTGGACGGGGGAAGCCAATTATTAACTGGACCAACAGGGCTGTGAGTTTACTGCTGCTCAAAATATTTTTTTCTATTTTGTGCCTCCACTGGCCTGAAATCAAATCCCACCAGAGCTTTCTCTCCTCACTCTGTTTCCCCGTGCTGCTTATCCACCGGTCGAACCATCCGCGCTCCTTAAATCAATGAAATTAAAACGTTATTAAGACGTTTTAAAATTCTTATCGATTGTGAAACTGCATTGAGGTATCCTGATATCCAGATATCCATTGAGGTATCCTGCTCAGATACGCCGCTCAAGACGTGACCTCCAATTGCCAAGGTCAATCCAATCACAGCAACAATGGAGGTGGTCAGCCCAAGCTCCGCCTCACCTCACTGTAAACCCGTCTCCGATTGGCTGTCTGTGATCCCCACGCCCAACATGTTTGAAATTACCGGGGCGGCTCAGCTCAGTCTGGTTAGGATTGAATCTGTAAACCCCTCACACGGCCAGATGACTGTTGCTGACCACCAGTCACAACCAAATCTCCGTTCTGGATTTCCAGATGATCCCTCCCCCTAAGGATCTTTGCCCCCTGCACTGTCACACTTTGAAAAAAAAAATGGATCTGAAATGTTCATTAGCTTTGAAATTTATATTTGAACTGCAAACAGCATGAACAGCATGAACAGCATGAACAGCGTCTCTGGAGAATATTTTGTCAGTCTCAGTATTTTACTTGAACGCAATAGTTCAAACAATAGACATGAAATAGACGGAACCACTGTGAACATGTCATTAGTATAATGAATATAATCATGTGTGAATTTATTATTTATTATATAAGTCTACAGAAAGCCATTCATATGTACAGGAAACGTTGTGGCGTGTTGAAGATAAGAATGTGCCATTTGGATATTGTTTACTAGAAAAAGCGTAGATGGAGGGGAATTATCTTACTGTATGTGCGACTGTATCAAGAGTTATCGATAGTCCGGAGCCTAGGAACGTTGTTAAACCACTAAAAAACTCAACAAAGACACACATGGCCCCGAAGGTTTTGGACACAACTTTGGTATATAATGTTCTTTACTCTCTCTCGTCCTGAAATACGTTTCACAACAGTTGCAGCTAAAAGATAAAACCAAGCGATGCCACAGTAATATCCAGCAGCCAGCCCATCCCCGTGGTCCTAATGAGCAGTAATGTGTCACTGCTGCACTTTGGACTCCTAATAGGAAACGCCTGTTCAGATGCACTTTCATTTCATTTTCAGGTTTAGTTTCTCGTGCTCTTTCTGGCTGTCGATTATCGCCCCTTTATGTGTGCTCTCATGTGTCACTGTGTGTGTTATATCCAGGGTCATCAACAGCCTTCTGTAAACGTCATAAACAACCAGCCTTCATTTCTTATCCAATCATCTTGGTTGTTTTTGACAGTTTTGAGAGTCTGTGACAGGGATTTATACACTCTTTAATATCACGGAGCCCAAAGCAGAACTGCATTAGGCCGAGGAGACCATTCTCTAGCCCGACTGGGAGATAACAGAGAAGAGAATAAAATCTATCAATAGATTTTTAACACATGCTGTTATTATGCTGCTAACTTCCAGTAAAATGTTTTTGAAAAAACACTGAAATTAATCCATTGCACATTTTGCTGGAAGCCAACAGGGTCTGTTTAAGCCGTTCAGCACCACGGACAGCGATGCAGCAAAATTCCTAAAGGTGCATTAAAGATTTTGACTGCCCCAAATGACCATAATATATCAGCAGGCTTTTAAAAGGGTTGATCAATACTTTTCTTGCATACACGACACATGCTTCATATTTAGTAATCCATAATCCAGACGGTTCGTAACATCTGCAAGTAAATCCATAAATGTGAGTAATTCATTTCTTTCCCATAATCCTTCTACTTGACATGTTTAAATTGATGGCAACATGGTTACGTAACCCCACAGTTGTTTGGATTCTATTTTATTTGCTTTATTTTTTTTATTATTTCCACACATGGTTATTGGTTATTTTCTAGTTGTGTGCTAATATTTCCTTCTCCCGGCTGAATCCTTTTACTTTCTACTTCCGTAATGCTGCTGCAACGGCCGATTTCCCCCCGCGGGGATCAATAAAGTTTCATGTTATCTTACCAATGACTCAGTGATTACCGGTTCACCAGATGTAGTCCTCCCTTTCACCACCAACAACATAAACTCAGCTAAGTAATTGAGATAAACACAAGGACCCCGCTCTGGGAACCGTTGGTCTGTGAGCGTTATACTGGGAGGGAGGTTGACTTTTATTGTGAAATGTGTTCTCTGCTCGCTCATTGGAAATCCATGGGCAGGCGCCACTCAGTCATGTCAGGACTCCTGCTCTCCTTTTCTGTCTCCAACCACACACTATCGATCCCTCTCTCCGCTAAGCCTCTCACCAAACCACTAAACTCTCCTTCCTCACTCCGTTGTTTTCCTTTCCCACTCTTCCTGCTTCTTTCTTCTCTCTCTCTCTCTCTCTCTCTCTCTGGTCTGGTTTCTTACCCTTTTCTTTCCTCAACTCTTTCCATCTCTCTTTCTCTCTCATCTCTGTTTCCATCTTGTTTCCCTCTCTGTCATCTCACCTGTCTCTTCCTCACTTTCTCTCTCTCTCGCTCTCTCGCTCCCACTCTGTCTTGAATTGAATTGATTTGAAAGTTGAAGAGGTCAATAAAGTAGTTTTCAAATTCGAATTATCTCGCTCTCTCTCTCTTTCTACCTCGTTTCCTCTTTCTCGTCTAACCTCTCTCTCTCTTTCTCTCTCTCTCCTCCCAGACCATTGCGTTGCCATGACGAGCGAGGAGGAGGAGGGCCCCGGCGCTGCAACAACAACAACAACAACAACAACGACAACAACAACAGCAACAGCAGCAACAATCGCCGGGGCAGCAGCATCCATCGGCGGGGGCGACAGCGATGACGCCGCCACTTCCTCCTCCCCCCGCGGCCCTTCCGCTCGCTACTCCCCTTCTCCCGAGGAAAAGGAGGAGGAGGAGGCGGAGAAGGAGGAGATAGAGGAGGCGGGAGCGATCCAGGAGGAGAGGAATTGAGGAGGAAGAGGAGGATGTGGTGGAGGAGTGTGAGGGGGATGATGAAGATGAGGATGATGATGATGCGAGCACTGATACTAGCGTCCTGGTGGTACCCTACCCTGAGCTGGTACCCGTGGTCTTCTTCTGCCTCAAGCAGACGACCTGCCCTCGCAGCTGGTGCATACGCATGGTGACCAGCCCATATCCTTTTGTCAGTGTGTGTGTGTGTGTGTGTGTGTGTGTTCCAAGACTGAATTGAAAGCGATCAAATCAACAGGTGGGTTTCCTTTTAATCTCCTAATCTTCAGTATTCTGATCTCCAGTCTATAACGAAGCTTCATCGTCAGTCTCTGAACTGCAGTTTGAAGTGAGTGAGTGGACATTGGTCCACCCTGGTTGTGGCAGCTGGGGGGGGAGGGTGGGGTGAGGCTTAGCGTGGATCCAGGGGAGAGTTGAGTCGGTGGACTGACGCTACCCTGGATCTGGTACCGACTCGCTACACTAGTATTTGGCTGTGTCACCTCTGACCTCGTCCTCTAAATCCCTGCACAAGTCTACAACAGCTCCAGGACCCAGTCGGCTCCCTGTTGGGCCATTTGATGTGTTGCAGCAGTTAGACCCAAATGTACCTGCCTCGGTCAAACAGGATGTTCTTCACATGGGAGACCTGGGTTCACCAACACTATCATAGATAACAAGAAGTGTTTCCAAAATAAGATCTCCAATATTACATATATATACAAAAGTACATCTTCTCGTCCGTAGTGATCGATTGTGATTTTTTT
>JAXDDX010000071.1:1192500-1307500 GCA_034670405.1 Hoplostethus atlanticus | reverse complement strand
ACACCTACACACACACACACACACACACACACACAGTTCAAATAAGTCTGTGCCTTATTTGGAAATATTGTCCTTATTAAAGTGCATTCCTGTGGTCCCTTATTCTTCCCTTATATCTACTCTGTATTTCATGGGTCTGTCCTTTACCCATCTGCTCTTCTTGGACTGATGTATTTCTGATGAGCATTTCCTTGTTAAGCCCCCTGGTCAGCTGACACTCTGCCTGGCTGCCAATTGGTTGGGTGATTAGCAGCGACTTAACGACATCTGTTTGGGTGAGGCCTCACCAATAAAACTTTATTAGTGTGTGTGACGTGCACACATTACATCAAGATAGCTGTCCTGTAATTACAAAGGGGTGGGAAAGGTGATTGGGATCATATACACTCAGTTGGATTATGGGTATTCTATCGTGCTGGCTCACCATCAGGAATAATATTTAAGATGGCACACAGCTTGTTGAACACAGATTGAGAGCATCGGTGGAATACTTCAAAGACACAAAAGACAGAAGAGGATGGCTGTCCTCAGAGAGCTGGTGAAATACCAAGCCTGGTCTCATGACATGTTGTGAAGTCAGCATGATGTATCCCAGCATGAGCACTTATTTGCATCTTGATGCGCAAAAAGTGAGAGAAATGTGAGAAATATGAGAAATATGTTTCTCCATCGGGAAAGAGACACAACCAGAAACAGGCAGTAGTTTGACATTGAAGTAATGCAGAGGAAGGTAAGGGTCGGGGTGGTGGATGGCGTGGCCTTCAACTCTGATGACCCAGGCTCAATTCCTGACTCAAGTTAAAATTTTTAGCCAAAGTGTATCTTGACCAAAACCGTACCCTAACCTTAACCAAATCGTTTTAGTTGCCTAAAGCTAACCCTAACATTAACCATAACCAAAGTCACTTAGATAAATTAAACTGTTTTCATGTGACAAACACGTGAAAATGCCCAATTTGTGCTGTTGTCATAAAGTCCTTCATGGTGGAGGATGGTGAACCTTCACAACTCACACTCTGCATTCGAGTCATTCTCATTTCATAGAATTTCAGAGACTGTGTTAGAATTTTTTTTTTTCTTGTGAATGTGATAGGATGACTGATAGGAGTGCTGCACGTAAGCTGGACCATCTTGTTAGAGACGACTGCTCAACAAAATCAATTTAATCTGAATTTAAAATGTTCTTTTATTCTGACCAAGGTCTGACTGAGATATTGATGAGCTTACTGTGTAGCCGATGTTGACATTTTATAGATGAATCTCAGTCGGCTTCGTCCAAATGCTAAGATCAACAAAAATTAGTTTCAGCACCACAAATTGGACTTTTGTTTATTGGTTTTACTTTCCACTGTAGGCTGTCAGTATTGTACCAATACATCTTGTACCGTCCAGGCTCTAAATTTAAAAGTGCATTAAGTGATGTATGACCTTCAACGACCTCTATCGGTGACTGAGGAAGTTTCTGGCACAGCGGCATATACACAATAACGTTGCATATTCACAAGAGACGAGAAGGTAGCTTATTGGAGTAGAACAGAAAAAGTGTAGTGAAGAGGTGATATATCACCATGCAAAATACTGTATTAGTAGTATTGCTTGGTCACGTGCTTTTTTGCTTGAGAACGAAATGTATTTTGAAGCTCACTCCTTCGTAGCACCGTAGCACTCAGCATCTGGCCGAGTAATCATTGAATCATTGGTCAACAACCCATCGGAAATATATCATGGTCATTTTGTGCCATGGGACAACAAAAATCTTACATAATGCACCTTGAACTTGCAGGTAACTGTATAGAAAAAACGATGGGATCACCTGTTTGGAGTGTGTGTTGGTGCCAGTGGTCAGCCCTGCATGTTCCTACCTATAACAGAGAGATACTGGTGAACTCTAGAGAATAGGATTGACAGCTGGGTCTCCCACCGCGGGACCCTCCTGTCTGCTAACTGGACACGCTGTACGGAAGAAGGGTGGATTTCTATACGAAGACATGTTGGACGAACGACGACGCTGAAGCAGTTCATAGATTCAGGAGGGGAGGGGGAGGGAGAAAGGGAGTGGAGGAAGAACAAAAGGCAAGCCTCCTTTCTTCTCCTGTATTCCCCTACTGTCTCTTCTCTCTCTCCCTCTCTCGCTGTGTGTTGCTTTGGCTCTCTCCCATGCCCTGCCAACCTCGGTGCTGATGCTAATACCACCGCTATTCATCATGCTAACGTGGCTGTTAATCACTATGGTGATGTCACTGTACCCTCCTGTCAGTGTACCCACCTGTCACTGTACCCACCTGTCACTGTACCCTCCTGTCACTGTACCCACCTGTCACTGTACCCTCCTGTCACTGTACCATCCTGTCACTGTACCCTCCTGTCTGTCACTGTACCCTCCTGTCAGTGTACCCTCCTGTCACTGTACCCTCCTGTCACTGTACTCACCTGTCACTGTACCCTCCTGTCTGTCACTGTATCCTCCTGTCAGTGTACCCTCCTGTCACTGTACCCACCTGTCACTGTACCCACCTGCCAGTGTACCCACCTGTCACTGTACACACCTGTCACTGTACACACCTGTGTGTCACTGTATCCTCATGTCAGTGTACCCACCTGTCACTGTACCCACCTGTCTGTCACTGTATCCTCATGTCAGTGTACCCACATGTCACTGTACCCACCTGCCAGTGTACCCTCCTGTCACTGTATCCACCTGTCACTGTACCCACCTGTCACTGTACCCACCTGTCTGTCACTGTACCCTCCTGTCACTGTACCCTCCTGTCACTGTACCCACCTGTCACTGTACCCACCTGTCTGTCACTGTATCCTCCTGTCAGTGTACCCTCCTGTCACTGTACCCTCCTATCACTGTACCCTCCTGTCACTGTACCCACCTGTCACTGTACCCTCCTGTCTGTCACTGTATCCTCCTGTCACTGTACCCTCCTGTCACTGTACCCACCTGTCACTGTACCCTCCTGTCAGAGCGCTGGAAAGGTGGAATCGAGGAATTTGTCTGCCTCTTCTACTGCGTTGCCTCCGTCTTAAATCCTCCTCGATCCCAACATTTATTCAGTCTTTCGTCTTTTATCTCATGAACCCTCTTCTTCCCCTCTCTCTATTTTTCTCACACACACACACACACACACACACACACATTTTAGAGCTTATATTTTGGCCATTTGCTGATGTTTGTTTTATCCAGAGTGACGTATGAGTGAGCAGATTTGGGTTCAGCCAGTTGTTGGTGCTGATAGACATGCGTTGGCTGTTGTGGGGATCAAACTTGTGAGCTTTTGGTTACAGGCTTTGTTGCAACCAATGTTGCAATTACAACTGGCCCTATATGCAGTCATTGCCTAATTGCCTTTTTAATTGAAAATATAACAAAATCTCTCCCTCTTCCTCTATTTCCTTTCTCTTCCTCCATCTCTCTCTCTCTCTCTCTCTCTCGCTCTCTCTCTCTCTCTCTCTCTGTCTCTCTCTCTCTCCATCTTCCATCCTCTATTGTATTCCTCACCACCCCCGCCCACTCTCCATTCCCCTCCCTATGAAATGCTCTCTGCCATAAGGTGACAGCTGTGTGACGCAGATAGGGAATAGACAACCAAGAGGAAATCCCAGTGATGGTTTGTGTGTGTTTTCATGCTTGTGTGTTCCTGTGTGTGTGTGTGTGTGTGTGTGTGTTGGAAGTGTGTGCCAGTGACAGCACTCATCAAAACCAACCCACCATCACTCCCTGCCAATGCCAAACTGGGAACAGTGGAAAAAACACTTGACTGGTGGAGGAAGGCCATTGCTTACCATGTGTACATGTAGTGTGTTTTTATGTGTGTGTGGTTGATGTGTTAAGTAATTCAAGTGTGAAAACACAGAAGGAGAAGGCAATGCTTTCTGTATCTGAAAGCAATATTAAAGCACACATAGCAGGAATGTCACTGAAATGTCCTGATGGCATCTGTATTTACGTGTTGTATTGACACTGGAGCTTTAAATAACTTTAAAGTGGCAGTCTTTTTATTTTCACACCATCGTTAACAACAACATGACGTAGTGTTTCTCACTGCTCTTCCCAGAGATCGCCACACAAACAGTGTGTCCAGTACTGTGACGTCTTTCTCCTTGGATTTTCTGTTGATGGAGTTTGAGTTCCTGTAGGTGGCGCTCTTTTCTGTGTCTGTTCAGCCATGGTGGCTATCGTTCATGCTAAGTACCCAGTTCTTCTTCTGGAAAGCCCTACCCGGCACCTTGTGTTTCAGAGGTTGAGTCACTGTTGTTATATCAATCGGAGATAGGGAGTAGTAAGACAACAGTTTCAGTGGATAGTATATGGTGGACTTGAATTTATCTCACTGATTAATTTTTAAATGCTTCCTATTTTTCACTACATTTGGCAAAGAAGTCTCAGGCACAGTTTACTTCCCTCTATCCCTGCCTTCCTCTCCCTCCCTCCCTCCCTCCCTCTCTCTCTCTCTCTCTCTCTCTCTCTCTCAGTGTCCATGGGTGTCAGTAGCCATTGGTTGTGTGCCGAGATAAAGACCAGTCATTAGTTATTTGGACCAATTTACCACTGTGTTCACCCAGTATAATTTGGGTGACATTTTGTTTTGTTTACACACATTTATACACATGCACAAGCGTGTCCTCATCCACGCAGGACTGACTACATTAATGCCCCCTAGTTCTAACTGTAACACCACTATTAACCATACATTACATCACATCACATTACAGTCATTTAGATTTTATCCAAAGCGACTTGAATGGTATTTTAAAGTTACGGCTGGCCAGACATATCCTCACACCTCCAAAAGGTTTTTATTGCTTCCAAGCTACTATTGTATTGTACAACTATTCACAACTATTGTAATGCCAGTATATTGTCATATATTAATGTATCTATATAGACATATTCTGCTCCATGTGATGGCAAGGAAAGGTCAAATTAATACCTTTTCAATTCACTTTCAATCTCCTGTGGACCGACACATGTGGCCGTTCCCATCTACTGGCATTACACACACACACACACACACACACACACACACACACACAGAAACATACCGTGGTTTGGGGCACATTTATCTTATGTAAAACATATAAGAGTGTCTTGCTTCAGAAAATGAAGAATTTCATCCCAAAATGAGATATCCGTATATATATATATATATATATATATATATATAAAAGTGCAGAATGTTTTAGGGGTCATCTTAAGTTTTTGAAATATTAACTGATACATTTTTAGGTAGCAAATTTTCCACCTTTCCAAATGAAGATACATTGCTGGATGAAACCTTTCTACAGTATATTCTGCAGGCTCTAGTCCATCTTTTATCATGGCAACAGCAGCTCCCATTTCACTGAATAGACAATTTGTTCCTTGGCAGTACCCACAATTCATTTTAATGGTCAACCTTTTCCCAGTTAAACATTACATTACATCTATGATTCTCACTTCTTACAGCAGTTAGGGCCGGCGTTGGCAACGGCGTGGACAAATGAGACAGCTTAATAAAACGTCTGAGGGCAGCGGGACAGAGCACGACTACTTTTTAGTTTCATTTGATGACTCTCATTGGAGAGAGATGAGAAAGAGTACTGGAGAGAAAATGATTTTTAAGATGGTGATCTATCATCTTTCTGTCTGTCTGATTCGATTCACATTTAAGGTTCTGTCGCATTTAACATCAATACATCATTGCACATTCATTTTAAGAATCAGTAAAATGACTGTAAACAGACAAAGCCATCCCAGAGAAGACTGGCAGCCTCTACCAGAAAACAGAAAGAGGGCTAAAACCTTCAGAGGTTCTCTCAATGGTAGATGGTGGCACAAGTGAAATACCGATAGAAAATCACTTCCGACATGTTCATCCTCTTCAGTAAAGCAAAAGAGAAAATCTTTGACTGAAGAAGCAAAGAAGTGACAAAATGTGGCAACATCCTCTTTCCAACTGGAATCAACAGGGTCTTAATAAGGACTTAACAATAACAATCCCACTAACATGATATAGACTGTGTCTGTCTCGTCTTGACCATGGTCTCATTTGTTTACAGTAATTATATATATCAATCAATTTGACGATGACATTTTAATGTTTAGAAATGCTACATGAAGAGTTTAAAGAGTTTTATTGGCAAGAAATAAATAAACAGCATTGCCAAAGGGTTAAAAACACAAATACTCAACAGAGCTCTCTTCCTAAATCATTATTACTGAAGCCTTTATCTCACACTTTCCCCATATCTCATGCACATCTGAGTATTGAGTGTCTTAGATGACCCTCTGTCCCTCAGGATGGGATAGCGCTGAGCAAAACAGCTTAATTTACCCTTGTGTGCTCAATTTCATGCCGTTGTTGCTTTGTGGCCATGCGGTTAATTGTGTTGAATGTCATTGGTGATATTTTGGCCCGAGCAACTAATCAATAGTTCAAAAGCGGCATCAATAGTTAATGGAGGACGGTATTGATTGGGGATGGATAGATGTGGTTTGGCTGGATTTTGACTTTGCTCCGGTCAGCTGATCATTTAGCTTTGTGCAGTGGCCCTAAAAAAAAATTCAAAATCTACTCAAACTCAATCTACTATATCACACAGAGACGCTCACCCTGCATCAGAGGTTTAATTGTAACTCCTACCAGCCTGTCCGACTTTCTTCCCATTTACCGCGCTCCAGGCTGCCCCCTGCTGTCGGTGTCGCTTATTAACTGCACTGCCCTCATGCTGGTACCTGCCAATAGGTATTACTGTCAGCTTGGCATCGCACACTGGGTCTGTTGGCGCTGAAATAACGCGCTGGCTCCTGTAGAGACATTGGTGAGTGGTGTGTGTGTGTGTGTGTGTGTGTGTGTGTGTGTGTGTGTGTGTGTGTGTGTGTGTGTCAGGTAATGTGTTGGCCAAGGTGAGCAACAGCCTTCAAAGAACCAGAGACCCAGCAATTAGCACAGCAGGTTTCTGGATGTGAATGTGATAGGTGTGTGTGTGTGTGAGAGAGCGTGTGTGTGTGTGTGTGTGTGTGTGTGTGTGTGTGTGTGTGCTTCCACCATCATTAGCATCACCTCTGATATTTCCCTCCTCTCTATTCTTCTTTCTCCTCCTCCTCCCCTCCTCCTGGCTCCTTTCACTCTTTCATCTATCCCTTTTGCTTTTCCGCAACTTCCGCAACTGATGAAGGAGTCAGGTGGTCTGACCTCCTGACTACTGGCACATACACGTGTGTGTGTGTGTGTGTGTGTGTGTGTGTGTGTGTGTGTGTGTGGGTGTGTGTTCTTCTCTACTACCAGCCTGTCTGGCTGCCCTCAGAGCACAAAACTCTGAAGTGAAGGTTTTTCCAGATAACTCAAGTTCACTGGACTTGTCATGTAGCTGCACCTCTTTGGCAGCTTTGCAACCCTCGACAGACAGACAGACAGACAGACACACAGACACAGAAACAGACAGACAGACAGACAGACACACAGACACAGAAACAGACAGACAGACAGACAACATTTATCCTGCAACTATCCTCCAAGAAAACGGCAACCGCCACTGTAGTCTTGTTACATGGCTAATGTAATATTAGTTAACATAATAAACCATTATCACAATAATAATTTGCCCTTAATAGTGTAATAATCCTGTTATAATATAATAATAATCCTGTAATAACAGTATAATAACAACTTTTATCCTCCTAATTATTACATTATTGGTTTTTAATCCATTAACTAATGATGACTGTAATAATTATTATGTTAACAGTTACATTACATTAATGCAGGTAACTTTTATCAGATTGAGTTGTAACGAGTCTTTTCTCTCTCCCCTGTTGTAGATTGAACTGAAGATACCCTCATCTTTAATACTAGTAACAACACTTCTTTTAACTTCCTCTCTAATAGGGAACATCATTTGAGTTTTCCCAACAATTCCTCTCTGAAGCAGCAGTGCAGCAGAAGAGTAGCATGCAGTAAAATGTGGGACAAAACTAATAGACGATTCATTCATTCATTATAGAAAGAGAATAGAGACAGATCCAGAGATATTTACTTCTGGGTTTGGTTGTATACCGTAGAATGAAACAGACAGAGAAACTCACATGAAGCCGGTCTCCTGAGTTTGGTAAATGATTGTCGTTGGTCTTTTCATTAACACTTCCAGTGATTGTTGCCTGCATGCCGTTGCCATGGCAACCGTTGACTGGCATGTGTTAATCTGTGTAATTGTGTGTGTGTGTACATTTCCTCCTGGAACGAACGCCTCAATTTATGAAGTGTCTCGTCGCCGGAGGAAGTGATACTCGTCCCGACAGAATGTGAACTTTGTCCACCTCCTCTCCCCTCCTCCTCCTCTCCCCTCCTCCTCCTCTTCTCTTCTCCTCCTCTCCCCTTCTCCTCCTCTCCCCTTCTCCTCCTCCCTCGTCTTAGAAATATGATGAATATGAATGTTACCTTGTTCTGTCTGAGAATGAAGCAAAATAATACAGGAGTGCAGAGGACAGGACCAATTCTAACGAGACGGAGGGAGAATCGGCGTGACAACAGAAAGATTATTGATTGACCGAGAGATATTACAGAGAGACAGAGTGATGAGGAGAGAGAAAGAGAGGGATGGATAAAAAGAGGAGAGGACGAGTGTTGACGGAGGATGTTACAGAGAAAAGAGTGATAGAAGACAGGATGTCCAGAGGGGAAGAGGGAAGGAGGCGCGCAGGAAAGGAGGGGAATAAAAGAGACAACAGGGAGATCAAGGAGGGAAGACAAAGATGAGATGTGGAGGGAAGGAGGGAGGATAGACTGGGGGAGGGAAGGAGGTATGGAGGGAAGGATAGGTGGGAGATGTAGGGAGTTCATTAGGGATTGAGGGAGGGAGAGATGGGCAAAAGGAAGAGAAGGAGAGAAGGAAATATAGGTGGAATAGATGGAGGGAGGAAGAGGGAGGCGAGGAAGGCTAGATATGGTGGGAGTTCATTAGGGGATGGGGGGAGGGAGAGGGAAAGAGGTAGGGAGAAAGAGAAAGAGAAGGAATGAAGGAAAGATGGGATGGATGGATGAAGGGATAGAGGGGGAAGGGAAGGAGTTAATTAAGGATGTAGGGAGAGTGGGAAGGATAGACAGAGAGAGGAAAGGAGGTAGGGAGGGAATGAAGGGAACAAGGAAGAGAATGATTGAGGAAGGATGGAGGGAAGGAGGAAGGATGGAGGGAGGGAGATGTTTGGTAAAGGATGTCAGGTGTCCTACAGCGCTCTGTGTTTCTGCTGATGCTTCCAACTCAAGTATCCTCTCTGTTATCTACACCTGACACACACACACACACACACACACACACACACACACACACACACACACACACACACACTGTTCACTTCTCTGCCTCAGTAGGTTCACATCCAGCCACGTCGGCTAAACTCAGGCGAGAAATGAAAGCAGCTCCGGTGAATTTATTGTCTTGTCTCTGCTCCACTCTATCTACTCCACTGTACCGTATTCTATTCTACTCTATTCTATTCTACTCCACTCTCCCCCGGCTGGTAGACATGGCTTCTGTGTGTATTTTTAGTAGTTTGTTTTGCGTAATGGCTGGTCGGTCTGTTCCTCGACTCGTTCTGCTCTGTTACACAAGCAGAGGATGGAAATAGCCCCGATACAGTGGAGGAAACCTACACACTCACCTCCGCATCATACCATCACCAGACTACATCACAGAGAGAGAGAGAGAGAGAGGGAGAGAGAGGGAGGAGAGAGAGAGAGAGGAGAGAGAGAGGAGAGAGGAGAGAGAGAGAGAGAGAGAGAGAGAGAGAGAGAGAGAGAGAGAGAGTGGGGTGGGGAAAAAGCACAGAAGAAGAAAAAACAAAGATGAGCTAGATGGGAAACACTGTAGACCACACCAGATGGTCTGAGGGAAGTGTCTGTGTGTGTGTGTCTGTGTGTGTGTGTGTGTGTGTGTGTGTGTTTTCTTGTATTTTTGTGCTTTTTCTATGAGAGCCAGTTTGAGATTTAGACCTCCAGAGTGAAGACATTTCTCCGAAGTGGCTGGTCTTCACTCCTGGATCTGGTTTAGATACGAGTTATTTGGGTTCATGGTTGAGATCAGAGTCAGGACTAGTCTTCATGTTGGGGTTGGACTAAGTTAGGACTCGACATTCAACACTTCTAGTGGTGAGAAATACGCTGGCACGAGTTGCTGTATAGGGAAGGGCAGGGTTAAGGGTAGAGGTAGCGTTAGGAGTAAAACAGGTTGAGGTCAGGGAAAGAAAGTACCCAGTGGAAGGACCTCGTAAGGACAGAAAAACAAGTGTGTGTGTGTGTGTGTGCCTCGTATCTCTGTAATTGCACGCCGAGTATTCCCCTGCTCCGATTTGTCCGTCCACATCCTCTATCTCCTCATCTCGGCTGAACGGCACCTCGGCACCACGGCAGCTTTTAGGAAACGAGTGGAGGTCTATCGGCCTTTTTCCATCCCTCCATCCCTCCATTCCTCCCCTCTTGTCAGCTGTTGCAGTTTATCTCTCTCAGTCCATTTGCAGAAGGCTGTGGACTGCTAGATTAACTCATGCTACACTGTTAAACTCTGTGAACCCCTGTGTGTGTGTGTGTGTGTGTGTGTGTGTGTGTGTGTGTGTGTGAGAGGAGATGAGCACGTTGTTCAATGAAACAATACGAAGTGCCGCATTTCGGATGAGATCATCATTTGGAAAAGAAAATGACACCTACTGTACAAAATGAAACCACGTGATGGTTTTAGACACACACACACACACACACACTGTTCACTTCTCTGCCTCAGTAGGTTCACATCCAGCCACGTCGGCTAAACTCAGGCCGAGAAATGAAAGCAGCTCCGGTGAATTTATTGTATTGTCTCTGCTCCACTCTATCTACTCCACTGTATCGTATTCTATTGTATTCTATTGTATTCTAACTGTTCATCTTCTCTCTGATTGGTTTCATGCATAAACTCATAGTACAAAACATTGAGTCGATGCAAACGCAATACACACACACACACACACACACACACACACACACACACACACACACACACACAGAGCAGTGGGATCCTAATATTTTTGTGAGCGCTGGTTGCCACAGAAACAGGGCAGAGCTTGTCTCAAGGAATCCTATGGCAGTTGTGCACTGACCATCTGAGAGAGAGAGAGAGAGAGAGAGAGAGAGAGAGAGAGAGAGAGAGACTACAGATAAGTGCAGATTTTTCATGTTCTTTTATTTCAAATAGCCTTCTTTAATATAACCTTCGTTTAACCAGGGAGCCCCATTGAGAACCTGTTTTCAAGAGGCAGGAAACCTGGCAGCAGGGTGGCCTTGTGGTCAGAGAGCTGATCCTGACCCGGGCTCAATAAAGTATCACATCAACGGTAAACATAACATGCACCAGTGTGTTTAAAGGTGCTTTGTGAGCTATGTGAAAGAAGATGCTGCTGCTACTTTCCCTGGTGCTTTTGTTTTGAAGAGCAATAAGAATGACAATAACAGCCGTTGATAACAGCCAACATGCATTCAGACGAGGAACGCTGTGGCTGAACCTGAGCAGTTAGAAGTGGGACATGAGTAAAGGTGTGTTAAATAAAAATGCCATAAAGAAACATCCCTTTGTGCCGTAAAGCAAACCAGCAGATTTTCTGCAATTTCCTGTAGATGTCAGTAAAATCTGCCATTTAAGGTAATTCTATTAATGTCTCAGAATTAATGTGGTAATAATTTCAAACTATGTTCACTGTATGATTTACAGTGTCAAAATTCACTGAGCACCCAGATGGCATCAGTCCAATAAGCACTTCTTTATGATTATTACATCCCATCCAACCTCGTTCTCCACCACTGACACACCATGTCAATACTTATTTTTATGCACGAAGGCTTTTTTGCTTTTCTGCATAGAACATGTGTCTGTGAGTGAACAAGAGGCGAACAAGTGTGTGTGTGTGTGTGTGTGTGTGTGTGTGTGTGTGTGTGCACTCCTCTGACCTGACAGAGCTTAGGGATGCAGGGGCTGACATGAGATGCTGTGAAGCATCACTCTGTGATATCCCATGACATTCACCACTGTCCAACACACACACACACACACAGTCTCCCTTTATTCAGTCAGCTCAGATCGAAGAATCCCTGATGGAAAAATTGCAGAAAGAAAATATCTGTCACCAAGTCACTCTGGTCCTGGAACATTATGGAGTGATGGAAGGGAGAATATAGGGGAGGGGGGGTATGGATGGATGGATGGATGGAGGAGTGAGTGAGTAAAAGACAGATGGGAATAGCTGACTATACGGGTGAGATAAATGAGACAGAAAAAACATGGAGAAAAAGAAAAAGAGAGACTAATGCATTAAATGCAGTGAGAGAAATGCAGAAATGCAGAAATGCAATGAGTGAACGACATCAACTCTACACTTTCACGCAACAGAGCTTTTAAAACACTGAACGACATTGACTCTACGCTTTCACGAAACAGAGCTTTTAAAACAGTGAACGACATCGACTACGCTTTCACGCAACAGAGCTTTTAAAACAGTGAACGACATCAACTCTACGCTTTCACGCAACAGAGCTTTTAAAACACTGAACGACATCAACTCTACGCTTTCACATAACAGAGCTTTTAAAACAGTGAACGACATCAACTCTACGCTTTCACACAACAGAGCTTTTAAAACACTGAACGACATCAACTCTACGCTTTCACACAACAGAGCTTTTAAAACACTGAACGACATCAACTCTACGCTTTCACACAACAGAGCTTTTAAAACAGCGAACAACATCAACTCTACGCTTTCACACAACAGAGCTTTTAAAACAGCGAACGACATCAACTCTACGCTTTCACACAACAGCTTTTAAAACAGCGAATGACATCAACTCTACGCTTGCACACAACAGAGCTTTTAAAACACTGAACGACATCAACTCTACGCTTTCACACAACAGAGCTTTTAAAACAGCGAACGACATCAACTCTACGCTTTCACACAACAGAGCTTTTAAAACACTGAACGACATCAACTCTACGCTTTCACACAACAGAGCTTTTAAAACAGCCAACGACATCAACTCTACGCTTTCACACAACAGAGCTTTTAAAACACTGAACGACATCAACTCTACGCTTGCACACAACAGAGCTTTTAAAACACTGAACGACACCAACTCTACGCTTTCACACAACAGAGCTTTTAAAACACTGAACGACATCAAGTCTACGCTTTCACACAACAGCTTTTAAACAGCGAATGACATCAACTCTACGCTTTCACACAACAGAGCTTTTAAGACACTGAACGACATCAGCTCTACGCTTTCACGCAACAGAGCTTTTAAAACAGCGAACGGCATCAACTCTACGCTTTCACACAACAGAGCTTTTAAGACACTGAACGACATCAGCTCTACGCTTTCACGCAACAGAGCTTTTAAAACAGCGAACGACATCAACTCTACGCTTTCACGCAACAGAGCTTTTAAAACACTGAACGACATCAACTCTACGCTTTCACATAACAGAGCTTTTAAAACAGTGAACGACATCAACTCTACGCTTTCACACAACAGAGCTTTTAAAACAGTGAACGACATCAACTCTACGCTTTCACACAACAGAGCTTTTAAAACACTGAACGACATCAACTCTACGCTTTCACACAACAGAGCTTTTAAAACACTGAACGACATCAACTCTACGCTTTCACACAACAGAGCTTTTAAAACACTGAACGACATCAACTCTACGCTTTCACACAACAGAGCTTTTAAAACAGCGAACAACATCAACTCTACGCTTTCACACAACAGAGCTTTTAAAACAGTGAACGACATCAACTCTACGCTTTCACACAACAGAGCTTTTAAAACACTGAACGACATCAACTCTACGCTTTCACACAACAGAGCTTTTAAAACACTGAACGACATCAACTCTACGCTTTCACACAACAGAGCTTTTAAAACACTGAACGACATCAACTCTACGCTTTCACACAACAGAGCTTTTAAAACAGCGAACAACATCAACTCTACGCTTTCACACAACAGAGCTTTTAAAACAGCGAACGACATCAACTCTACGCTTTCACACAACAGCTTTTAAAACAGCGAATGACATCAACTCTACGCTTGCACACAACAGAGCTTTTAAAACACTGAACGACATCAACTCTACGCTTTCACACAACAGAGCTTTTAAAACAGCGAACGACATCAACTCTACGCTTTCACACAACAGAGCTTTTAAAACACTGAACGACATCAACTCTACGCTTTCACACAACAGAGCTTTTAAAACAGCCAACGACATCAACTCTACGCTTTCACACAACAGAGCTTTTAAAACACTGAACGACATCAACTCTACGCTTGCACACAACAGAGCTTTTAAAACACTGAACGACACCAACTCTACGCTTTCACACAACAGAGCTTTTAAAACACTGAACGACATCAAGTCTACGCTTTCACACAACAGCTTTTAAACAGCGAATGACATCAACTCTACGCTTTCACACAACAGAGCTTTTAAGACACTGAACGACATCAGCTCTACGCTTTCACGCAACAGAGCTTTTAAAACAGCGAACGGCATCAACTCTACGCTTTCACACAACAGAGCTTTTAAGACACTGAACGACATCAGCTCTACGCTTTCACGCAACAGAGCTTTTAAAACAGCGAACGACATCAACTCTACGCTTTCACGCAACAGAGCTTTTAAAACACTGAACGACATCAACTCTACGCTTTCACATAACAGAGCTTTTAAAACAGTGAACGACATCAACTCTACGCTTTCACACAACAGAGCTTTTAAAACACTGAACGACATCAACTCTACGCTTTCACACAACAGAGCTTTTAAAACACTGAACGACATCAACTCTACGCTTTCACACAACAGAGCTTTTAAAACAGCGAACGACATCAACTCTACGCTTTCACACAACAGAGCTTTTAAAACAGCGAACGACATCAACTCTACGCTTTCACACAACAGCTTTTAAAACAGCGAATGACATCAACTCTACGCTTGCACACAACAGAGCTTTTAAAACACTGAACGACATCAACTCTACGCTTTCACACAACAGCTTTTAAAACAGCGAATGACATCAACTCTACGCTTGCACACAACAGAGCTTTTAAAACACTGAACGACATCAACTCTACGCTTTCACACAACAGAGCTTTTAAAACAGCGAACGACATCAACTCTACGCTTTCACACAACAGAGCTTTTAAAACACTGAACGACATCAACTCTACGCTTTCACACAACAGAGCTTTTAAAACAGCCAACGACATCAACTCTACGCTTTCACACAACAGAGCTTTTAAAACACTGAACGACATCAACTCTACGCTTGCACACAACAGAGCTTTTAAAACACTGAACGACACCAACTCTACGCTTTCACACAACAGAGCTTTTAAAACACTGAACGACATCAAGTCTACGCTTTCACACAACAGCTTTTAAACAGCGAATGACATCAACTCTACGCTTTCACACAACAGAGCTTTTAAGACACTGAACGACATCAGCTCTACGCTTTCACGCAACAGAGCTTTTAAAACAGCGAACGGCATCAACTCTACGCTTTCACACAACAGAGCTTTTAAGACACTGAACGACATCAGCTCTACGCTTTCACGCAACAGAGCTTTTAAAACAGCGAACGACATCAACTCTACGCTTTCACACAACGGAGCTTTTAAAACAGCGAACGACATCAACTCTACGCTTTCACACAACGGAGCTTTTAAAACAGCGAACGACATCAACTCTACGCTTTCACACAACGGAGCTTTTAAAACAGCGAACGACATCAACTCTACGCTTTCACACAACGGAGCTTTTAAAACAGCGAACGACATCAACTCTACGCTTTCACACAAGGGAGCTTTTAAAACAGCGAACGACATCAACTCTACGCTTTCACACAACGGAGCTTTTAAAACAGCGAACGACATCAACTCTACGCTTTCACACAACAGAGCTTTTAAAACACTGAACGACATCAACTCTACGCTTTCACACAACAGAGCTTTTAAAACAGCGAACGGCATCAACTCTACGCTTTCACACAACAGAGCTTTTAAAACAGCGAACGACATCAACTCTACGCTTTCACACAACAGAGCTTTTAAAACACTGAACGACATCAACTCTACGCTTTCACACAACAGAGCTTTTAAAACAGCGAACGACATCAACTCTACACTTTCACACAACAGAGCTTCTAAAACAGTTCCAGGTTCAAATGCTTTGCTGAGTAAGCAAGACAGAAGTCACACTGCATAGCAGCAAAAACCACCAGACGCGTTCCACTGTCTGGCAGATGAACGTAGGAGATCAGCCCACATTGCACAATCAAATGGTATGTATTAACAAGTAGGCATCCATTTGTTTAACCTTTCTTGATACATCCTGCTGCACAGTCATCCAGTCACGATCACCTTTCCCCAGCTGAAGTGGCAACCTTCCTGTCTCTCTGAACCGCACCGCCCGAGTAACAGGAAGTTGCATATCTGTGTCTCGTGTTTGCGGGTGACATCAAAAGACAGTCCCGCTTGTCTTCTGCAACACACATACTTAATTTCAAATGACTTAAAGCTACAATGTCTGTTTTTAAAGTACAAACAGGCCTACTGAGTCACATCATGCCTCCACCAGTAGCAGCGGCGCACTGTGTTTTATCTGTGAGGCCTGATGACACGTGGGCATCGCCTTAAAACATACCCCGAGTCCAAATTACCTCATCCATCTCTCCCTCTCTCTCTCTCTCTCTCTCTCTCTCTCTCTCTGCGACTGTTAACTTCATTCAATAGTCGATGGGTTGCTATGGAAATTGGAGGTCGTTTGCCGCCTGTGTGTCTCTTTGGAAACAATAAAAATAAGAGAAAGAAGGCGAGAGAGAGAGAAAGGGAGAGCGAGGTTGCCAAACTGTTAGTGGATGTGACGCCATGCGGTGAGGTATTAAGAATTCATTCGGCCCCCGCTGCCTCACTTTAAGCCTCCCAGCTCTTTACAGCTCGGGCATGTCGATGCTTTAGGCACATCCAACCCTTTTGGGAAATAGTCTGCACCGCCACTAAATGTTCATTGGCCTTTTAAATCTGGGATTTGTATCCTGCCATGTCTACATGTTGGAATTGATTCTGCTCAAGGAGCTCTGGAGCTCTGGAGCTCTGCAGTCCTTTGGCTGCAGTAAGGTTGGAGAAGAGAGGTGGTCAGTGGCGGAAGGTCACCGTTTCTGGAAAATCTGCCGATAAGCAAGGTACCTCCAACTAGGGCGAGGCCAGTATCTCAGTTTGCTGATGTATCGGCTCGATATCGGCCTGGTAATAAAAATCAGCTCAGTTATCGACCTGTCAGCGTTATCGTCCGTCACTGTGATGAAGGAGAGGAAATTATTTTACTCAACAGCTTCAGGGGTGGCAGTCTGTAAAACCTGCAACCTGCCTCACCCTGCCGTGAGGAGCTGCTAACACAGTTAAAATATATACTAGCTGTTTTATAGACTTGAAAATGGTCACATTTATAGATACTGAATATTACTGAATAAATACTGACTACTGGCAGTCGGTCGAATCCTGCCTACAAGCTGCTCAACGTGTTCTCCTACAACCTTCATATGACATCGAGCCATGCACCCTTGAGTTATAAAACAACTGTGTTAAGATTAGCACAAGGTTTGATTAAAAGGTTAAAACAAAAATTGATGAAAATGAAAAATAAACTTTTATCTATTTATTAGCTGCAGAAAGCGTTCCATGAGTTGGGACCTGAACCCTGTTGGTTGATGGTACATGCATCCGCCCCCCCTGACCGCCACACCTTTACTTTGCATTGTGCAATTACAATGGCTTGTTTCAGTCATGTGAGGTGGTGGTGGTGTGTGTGTGTGTGTGTCTGAGAGAGAGAGAGAGAGAGGGGGAGAGAGGGAGAGAGAGAGGGAGATGCAGGGCCTCCTCCAAGGCACCTCTGCTAATCGACTCATTTTTCATAAGTGGGGGGAGAGCGACAGACACTTACACATTGTTAGAGGCAGCATGTGCGAGAAGCCAAACCGGCGAGTTACCGAGGCTGTTCAAAGAGGGGCGTCTGGCAGTGCAAATAACCCCGAGATGATCCTCACGGCATTATAGCCCAAAAACTGTCTCCATTACTTTGACCGGGTGAAAAAAAGCGCTGACCTGCAGTTTCATCCAGCCTCAGCTGTAAAGGCTTTTAGATGGTAGATGATGTTCCATAAACTAGACGACAACTAGGGATGGTATCTCCTCCTCATCAGGAAGGGGAGGAGGCAAAAGTCCATGTGTGTGTTCAATGATGCTGCAAGCCGAATTGTAATGTTTGAATCCTTTGAAAGGAGACTAATAACGGATTGTCTTGTGTTGCAGGTGAAAAAGTAAAATGTGTGTGTGTGTGTTTGAGGGTGAGCGTGTGCACACCTGCCTGTGCCAAGTACTTGCATCTGCGTGCGTTTAACAGCCACAACCTGGCAGCCGATGCTCTATAAATCAACATTTAAAGGTGCAACCCAATCAAAATGGTGTTTTTTACAGACTATGAAGTGGCGTGTCAGCGTCAGTTTGGCAGTACTGTCCATGAAGTGGGATAAATGGGTATTCAAAGACAAATCTTAACCTCGTCTGTCATGTCTGCTGTATGGCGATTAGCTTGCGGGACATCAATATTAAGCATGCCGTCTCTTTAAATCGCTCACACGGATTGATGTAATGTTTGATTTAATGTGAGACTTTAATGTGTACAAGTGTGAGCGTTTCAGCATGTGAATGTGTGTGTGTGTGTGTGTGTGTTTATGTGCGAGGGAGTGGGTGTGAACATGAGTATGTGTGTGTGTGTGTGAGAGTGAGAGCATGTGAGATTGCATGCACCTATTTGTGTTTGTGTACGTTTGTGTGGGTTTACATGTACGTGTATTGGTGTATGTGTGCTTTAGGCCTATGAGAGTGGGTGTCTGTGTGCATGTGTGTGTGTGTCAATGTGTGTGTGTGTGTGTGTGTGTGCTTGTATGTGTTTTGCCCACACACAGGCTATCTTTATCCATGCTGTGATATCTACTGTAGTGTACCTCCTTATGGGAAGGTTCAGGTAGGGCCAGGAGAAGCATATTGAGGATATAATCACTGTGGGAATGCTAACTGTTATTATTATTAATAACGGATGAAGCTTGAATGACGTGTTTTAAACTAATATTAGTTCCTTCCACACTTTTTCTATATTTTTAGGATGTTTTAATAGAGTCGTGGAGAAAACAGACACAGTTGAATCAGACTGAACTTTGCACCAATCGTGGGATGCTGTGTAGTTTGTTGATTTCATTGATCCTACCGGTGTTCGATTCACCGGAGCTGAACACTAGCTAGCTGTAGCAGCTATGTCAAAAATTATGAATCTTTTTTTTTTTTAGATGGACGATATCTAGCAGACCTGGCATGGGAGGACTATGCTATGGCTGACTACCTAAATACCATATTTACTCATGTGTGCTACGACTAAGCTGATCCCAAATCAGCCTTAACTGCTGGTTATTGTAATTCCTTCATAAAAACACATAAATCACCACGTCACAAAATATTTCCACCTTAAGTTTTGCTACGATACAGGTGGATAAAGGTCATAGATGAATCCTCTTTTTTGCTAAAACTGCACTCTATCCTCCGTTGACCAAGCTGCCGTTCTGGTTTATTGGAAGCTGAAGACAGACAGAGAGCCAATAAAAGAAACTGGGAAGTAATCTCCCTAACCTTGCAGTGCAGTCTGCTCCGAGACCTGTTTCCCATTCTCTAGATCTCTCTGCTCTTGAAGCTTCCTGTCCTGCGGGCTGTGTGTTGTACGCCGTTGGGGAACAGTATGCTATAGCCTTGGGGAGGGATTGGCCCTCCTGAGCTATTACGTCTTCCTTTCTACGCTTGCTAGCCATGCACTGTGCTAACTCAGCACACAATGTATGTCAAAATCTCACACTCCGTCAAAATGTGACAGATGGACTTTGTTTTTGTCATGTTTCTCCTCCGTACAGCTTGGCTCTGCATGTCCTGCTTGCCTCTTAACTTTTCCTTGTTCATAGCTATCGTGGCACCGTGAAAACACTCTGTAGTTTTAGTCATTTAGACTACTCAGCTGCAATATTACACAAAGACAAATAGGGAATTTTGTTCTTTCCTGTGGAGCAGCAAGGGGCTCAGTGCCCTGCTCAAGGACACTCTGACAGGGATGGACTTATTGGCTGCTGGCTTTTTAGCTTTTTATGTTTTCTTCATTATTAGGATTCCCATTAGCTGATGTCTCAGTGACTGCTAGTCTTCCTGAGGTCCACTAACCTCTTCACACCGGTAGACAACTTAGAGTCTCCAATTCACTTAGGAAAGAGGAAGGAGGAAACCCGGCTGAACGCCACAAAGAAAGAGCCGGGGCCGAACATCGAACCCGGGTCCTTCTTGCTGCGAGGCCCCGTGCCGCCCTGGTTCAGCTCTTGAATGAAAACCTTCCAATTCCTTTGCAGTTTGGCAGTGCAAGATGAAGTACAGTTGCACTTTTTGAATAGTCTAATGTCTTCAGATGGCAGATGAGATGAATGAAACCCAGTAAGGTAAATGAATCTGTTTCTCAGGTATTCTCTGATCATGATGATAATGGTGACGACGACGCTTGTTTGTCAATCACACTGACGGTGATGGACGTTATGACTGATGATGATGTTGGTGATAATGTTGGTGATGACAACTATGCTTATTATTTCAACTCAGTGATGAAGACTATATAGACCATAATACCCTCTAATGTTCTCTCTATACCTCCATATATGTTATCAGGCAATAGGAAAAAGAAAATGGCCCTTCCAGTCTGACAACGTGGACCTTAACCCCCACCATGCTCTCTCCTCCTCCTCCTCCTATTTTGCTTCACAGAAACCATTGACCCACGCATAGTGTCGTTCCCATAGCAACCGATCTGGCACAGACCTGGAGCGAAGTTGTTTTTCTCAAATACTACTATAGACTATAGTTACAGCGTTGGTGTAGGTTGGTCTCAACAAACCGTCGGCATCTTTAACAGATTATATCTGCAACGCTATGCAAGTGTTGTCCTTAAGGCAGCCAAGTGTACTGTTAGTCCTGCCCTCCTCCCTCTCAGCTGGTCAACTTCCTGCCCCGACATGTCACTCAACGTGATGAGCTGTCTGCCTTGAAACGGCATCCAGCCTGAGGCCGAGGTAACCAGCATCCGTAAGAAGCAGATGGGGAAAAAAGAAAGCAGTGTCGATGTTAAATAATGTTCTTGTGTGCCGCACATTTATCTTCTGTTGTTTGAATCTTGACTGCGGTCCACCATTGTTGTTGTTGTTTCTATGACTTCCCTCTGCTTTGGTTGCCACCCTCACATTGATTGCAACAACCAGCTGACCACTCGCCGCAGCAAATGTTATAAAAACAAAACGTTATTGAAGACAATTTCAGGAAAACAGGGATTTAGGGATGTACACTCATTGATAATGTGTAATTAATCCTATTTATTTATTGTTCTTTTAATTTGAAAAAAAGTTCAATTTTTTCCCCTCACATTGGTGGTACCATATGACTGAATGAAGCCTCTCTTCCTCTTCCTCTCCCTGTGCTGTGCCACTCTTCATCCTGTTCTCCTTAACCCAGTGTGTGTCAACGTGGTTCGAACGTGTCAGCATGATGGTAATCCTGTTGAACTGCGTGACCCTGGGCATGTACCAGCCCTGCGAGAACATCGACTGCACGTCAGACCGGTGCCAAATACTGCAGGTACACACACACACACACACACACACACACACACACACACACACACAGATACTGTACATGTGCATAAACATATAGACACATCATATATACCCCTGCACCCGCACATTCAGACATTCACACACACACACACACACACACACATGCATGGAAACTCGCTCATACACTCAAATTAATCAAAAACTAACTAAACTGACTAAAACGTGCACACACACACACATACACACACAAAGAGAACTATGTATATACACACCCACATGTATAGGGATGCACACAAACACAGAAATACAGACCCAACATTCACACACACACACACACACACACACAGCGTGCAAACACTTTTTCATGGATGCATCATGTGTTCGAGGAAGTACCTCCCTCTCACTCTCTTCCACCTTCCCTCCCTCTCTTAACCTCTCTCTCTCTTTCCTTCCCATTCCCTCCTTCCTCTCTCTCTCTCTCTCTCTCTCTCTCCCTCCCATGCTGTGTGTGTGGGGTCTATAGCTCTTTGCTGTGACTCACTATTAGCATGTGGTCTTTGAAGATGCTGCGAACACGACTAAGCAGCTTCCCTCGTCATCTGGCAAAGTGCAGAATCCTCTCTCACTCATGTCAAAGGTGGCTTGAATGGGTGTAATGTGTGTGTGTGTGTGTGTGTGTGTGTGTGTGTGTGTGTGTTCCTCCATGTCTTTGGTGTAAAGTACTTGTTGAAGCATCCTGTTTTTCACATTCTCACTCTTGCACACACACACAAGCCACCCCTCACCATACATACCCCACATTACATCCATCACACACACACACACACACACACACACACAGAGTAGATTGATTTTGCGCCCTGCGGTAGGTGGCTGGTGAGTAGGGCCAAATAGAATTTCACCTCCAAGTATCTATAGACCCCATTCAGTATCAGCATGGATTTAGCGGGCGACGGCGCTGCAGTCGATACGCTCCTCTCTCAGAATCTGTTGCTCGATACGGCGGCTTCAATGGGACCGCATCAGCACAATCTATAAGCTCTCACATGTGGATTTAAAGACCTCTGTACAGTTGGGAAATTCAGTGGACGGATGGATGGAGATGGATGGATGGAAGGGATGGAAGGGAGGATGGATGGCTTGACTGGGTGATTACTGAGGTTCAGATTCACTAAGGTTACACTGAGAGTTGCTGGAGCTGAGAGTTTTTGTCTTATTCACTAAGTAATGTGTGCAAATCAAGTGGTGGTGCAAACATCATGCGACCTAAAGCACCTTTACAATTGGAACAGTCTCTGATCTACTCTAGGAAAACCCTCTCTCTTATTTGACCTGACTTGTAGACTTGTAGTTCTACTAAAATGTTATAATCAATTTCACTAAATGCTACTGAACAAAAATTCTGAAATTCTTATAAAAGGAAATTCTATGTCCTGCTTCCATTTACAACATATACAAGAAAGATGTTGCACAACTCCACATACTGTTTCCTCCTCATGATTCAGACATGATTCTCCTTCAGCAGGTCCCTTTAGGAATGTATTGCTGATGTCAGGTATCTGCAAAAAATTGTATTTACACATTGACAGACAGGGATTATTGCTTGCTCAGGACCATGTAAACCTTCAATTCATATAAATTGGAGTTACAGGGTTTCATTACTGATACACCTGGATTGAAAGATACAGGACTAGAGCTTCATGTTGCTGTAGAAAGCGAAACAGAGAGCGAGGTGGGAGAATGGGGGTAATGGAAATGTCAGAGGAGGAATCCTTCTGACATTTAGTGGTGACTCCATCTCCCTCGGGTCAGCGGACTTTGCCAACGGTAGCACCTCGTCGTGTTCGGTAAAGGTCAAAGTTGCAAACTTTGATTCGTTTCTCCCACATTAGCAGGCCAGCGTTGCGTTTGCGCACACCTTCAGGACCGCTGAGTAAGACGCTTCCCGTCGGCGGCTCGCCGGCGAGGAAAGAAAGGCTCACATCAACAACAACAGTTTAATTTGGGATCATGTTGCCGACAGTATTTCCCTCTGAAAATCAAATTACAGGCTACGCCAAGCGCGTCGGCTCCTCTGTAATCCTTAGTATACACAGAGAACAACACCAGCTAATCTAGGCTTTTTCAATAACAACAGCAATAACGAGTGTTAGCAAGCAGAGATCTTTGATTTATTTGGATTTTTTTTTTCTTCTTCTTTTAATTAGATGCTTGATTAAAGCCGGGTTGTGCAGGGGGGAATCGATGTGGGGCTCATCTCTGATTACTGCTCAAACAAATCATTTTCTATTAGCCCACTGTTTAGAACAAACTACTCGACTGGGGAGTGGGAGGAGAGGTGGGAGGGGGAGAAATGGGGAGGGAGAGAGGAGAGAAATAGGGGAGGGAGGGGAGGTAGGAGGTAGAGAAGGAGGGAGAGGGTAACAAAAGCCAGTGAGAGAAGGAGGAGGATGAAGAAAGGAGGGAGTGGGGAGGATGGGTGGTGAGGGGAGAAGAGGTTTCTGAGCCCTGACTTGATTGAGCCACTTTATTAGGAACAACTATGTAGTATTGGGTCGGACCCGCCTTCGCCTCCAGACCAGCCCGAATTCTCCGAGGCAAGGAATCAACAAGCTTGCTGGAAACTTTCATCGGCACGTTCAGGTTGCAAACATTCCCGTTCCACCTTTTCCCAGAGATGATCTACTGTGTTGAGATCTGGGGAGTGATCTGTCCTCTTCCTGGGGTTAGGGTTAGGGTTATACTCCTGGAGGTATTCATTTGAAAAAGGGTAGACGTTGGTCATGAAGGGATGCACGTGGTCAGCAGCAATTTTTTTAGGCATGCTGTGACATTCAGGCGATGCTCAGCGGGTAATAAGGGTCCTAATGTGTGCCAAGAGAATATTCCCCACAACATTACACCACCAGCAGCCTGTGATAGATCTGTAGATTCATGCTGTTTACACCAGATTCTGACCCTGCCATCAGCAAGTTGTAACAGAAACTGGGATTCCCAACTTTTTTTCTATGATTTAATCGTCCAGTTTTGGTGATCATGTGTACCAATGTAGCTTCATCTTCTTGTTCAGGTGTGGGACCTGGCATGGTCTTCTGCTGCTGTAGCCCATCTTCATCATGTTTCTGAAATGCTCTTCTTCACACCACTGTTGTACAAAGTTACAACCTTTCCATTCTCCTCTGGCCTCTCTCGTCAACCAGGCATTTTCGCAGACCTAATGTATTTTATCGCACCATTTTCTATCAACTTTAGACACTGTAATGTGCAAAACCCCCAGGAGGTTGGAGTGTTTCTGGATTGATTGAACCACCGTGTGCAGCACCAATGATCGTACCACATTCAACATCACTTAGATCTCACTTCCCCTGTCTAGCGTCTTGTAGAACAGTAGCTGAACCTCTGGACCCTGTCTGCATGGTTCATCCTCATGCTGTATTGATACGTCACTCCCTGTCTGGAGGAGCCAGCTTGTTTCAAACAGGGATGTGTACCTAATGAAGTGGATCGTATATTAGCTTCTCGCTGACGTTACTAATACTTGATTTGATCTGTCTCTGCTCTCTCTTCTACGCTTTCTCTCTCCATTCACAGTGTTTTATTAGCACAGTAATTGTCGTGCATTGCCAAAGCACACTTACAGCAGCAATCTCAATCACAAAAAAACAAAACACAAATAGCAGCCTAAGTGCAATCTTGGAAAAATCCAGAAATCCAGCAAAAAATTCTACTTGTTGCTCATTACATTACATTACATTGCATTCCAGTCATTTAGCAGACGCTTTTATCCAAAGCGACTTACAATAAGTGCATTCAACATAGGTAGGTAGAGAACTACTAGTCACCAAAAAAGTGCATTTCCTCCCTAAACAAGCATCTAAGAGAAGAAGGTAAAAGTGCAGTAAGTGGTTCAGATCCCCGGACCGGGTGGGTGAAGTGAATGAGAAACACTTTACAGCTACAGCAAGGTGCTCTTAAAAGAGTATTGCTAGTCAGTCAACCTTCCCAGGATGAATACATGTTATTGAGTTGAAAGAGTGTCTTTTTGTCTCTCTCTCTCCCATTCTCTCCCTTAACTCCCTCACACTCTGTCTGTCTCTCCCAGGCCTTCGATGCATTCATCTACATCTTCTTCGCCCTGGAGATGGTTGTGAAGATGGTCGCCCTGGGAATCTTCGGTCGACGCTGTTACCTTGGCGACACGTGGAACCGACTGGATTTCTTCATCGTCATGGCGGGGTGAGGGATCTCGCTTTACCTTTCTTTGATCTCCTTTTATCTGTTTTGTATCTCTTCTCTCCGGGGAGAAGGAGCTCAGGGTGCAAGAGGTGAACGGGTTTTGTTCCAAAAATACGACTTTTTTATGGAACTGTGCGTGATTGACAGCACACATTTTAAATTGCCGTACTATTTAAAGGATTAAGGGTAACCTGATTCTGTGGAACTTTAGAAATAATCCTTCAGATTCTACTGGGCCTAACAGTGTTACAATAAGGCTTACCTCTTACCCATGTACAGTAACTGAACGATGATGTGTTGGGTTGTGCATTGTAACATTGCTTAAGAACTGGACTCCCGAACTTTCAAAAAACAAACGTACATGCCATGACAGCTTACGTCATCCATTGCAGCTTATACTTTTCCCCACTTCTTCTCTCACTGTCTTTTTCAGAGGTTGGCCACCTGTTATGGCCGCCTGTTATGGCCACATATTTTCTCTTATCTCACTTTGAAACACTCAAACAAGCACTTGAAGCCGTCCACGTGGCATTCTCTGTCTTCTAGCGAGTGAAGTTGTGTAGGTATTGAAGTGCCGTGTATTGATTGTGACTGGAACTTGAATTTTCCCTCTCTAAAACTGAGTTTAGCATCTCAAAGGAACATTTGTCTTTAAAGTACCACTCTGACTCAAACATTGCACAGTAGAGTGTAAATTGGGTTTCCATGCACACTCTATTCCCTACAACTCCAACCCTGGAGTTAAGGATACGAGACCTCAGGCAAGATGTGCACTTTAGGTAACAAATGTGAAGGATATGTACATTTTTATGTGTCCACTCTCCATTTGTATTAGAAGGATTCTGACTCTAAATTACACTCATCTGTGTGCTCCTTTCTTTCAATCCATGGGAAACCACTTCCCTACAATATCAGAATCAGAATCACTTTGTTGGCCAAGTACGTTTCCACTTACAAGGAATTTGGAGGGTTGCTGTCTAGACAAGTGAAACACAAACACAAACAATAACTACTACACTATACTGTACTATACATTATACTATACTGTACATAAGAAGAGGTATAAGAACTGAAAACCAAACAATATGGTCTCCGTAGGATCTATTGCATGATATGAGCGAGTATTGCACTATAACAGAATATCTACAGACTAGACAACTAGACACTAAGGTAGGATCCCTATATGACAGCAGCAGTGTCCAAGTGTCCCTGTTGGTGGCATTTATTGCATTTCCCGTTGTGCATTTTTGCTCGGTTATTGACGACGGCCACATCCTCGGGGAAGAAGCTGGTTTTTTTTTTTCCTGGTTGTTTTCGTTGTCTGTAGTCTCGTCCCCGTGGGGAGAGAGAGAGGTCCGCGATGATTGCCCATACGCATGTAGGTCTTGGAGTGAGGGGCCGGTTGAAGCCGCTGAGTGGCTCAGAGTAGCCCTCAGAGTAGCCCTCTCCAGCCTGTACTTGGCCACTCTGTAGAGGTTGAGATGCCCACACCCCCACACCAGGCTTCCTCCTTGATCCTGTAATTCCTCAATGGCTCCACTGGTGCATCTTTTCATCGTATAGTGACAGCAGGTTTCACAGTCTTTAGTTTTTGCCTGTACGTGGGGATAAGGTGGACCATACTGTGATCAGAAAGGCCCTAGTGCCACACGGGGAACAGACCAGGCTCCCTTGCTTGTGCCTTGCAGTGATGTTTCTGCCCATTTATTCCTTATAGATTGTTTGGATTGGAGGCCCGGGGGTGTGGGGAGGCAGGAGTGTGTGATATATAGGTGTGTTTGGGGTGGAATGGGCTGAGCTGGATGGTTCAGGTTCATGAATCTGCCTCCAGTAGCCTCTGGCTTGGAACCAGGACCCAGCACACATCGGTGTAAAACATTGTTTGTCAATGGGAAGGTCCAAGCACGAAAGTGGATCACAACAAATTCAAAGCATGACAAAGTACTACTAGGCAAATGTTGAGTTATCGAAAATATAAGTGAGATCTCAACATCATGGATAAAGTAGAATTTGGCTCCGGTGGTAAAACTAGTGGAGCACCGCTGACCTGAACCACTTTGAAGAGGTCAAGAGACAGAAAGATCTTTCCTTTATGTCATTTATCTCTTTCCAAAATGAGATATTATCAATTCCAAAACACTGACAGCTTCTCTAACTAAATGCCATGAAATTAAAACTCAGTATAGAATATTATTGAAGGTATTAGCTAACCTGATACCATTCAGGTAACAGATTGTTAGTAACATTTTGGAAAGAATCCCTTCATTTCCTTGTATCAAATTCGTCCCTTTTCCTTTTCCCCTTTTTGTCTTTTTTCACTGATCTATCACTTTTCTAGCTCATTCACATTCCTGTCCTCTCCCTCTCGCTCTTCCTTCCCTCTCTCTCCATCATCCTCCTACTTCTCCCTCAAGGGGAAGGGAAGCGGTCCTCGTTTACTTTCCCTACTCTGATTCTCCCAGCTGTTCCGGGGATTTGAAACCATCACAAGCTCACCGCGCTCACCTCCAGGCTAGAGAAGATACTCCTGCCTCCATTCTGCTTCCATCCCTCTTTCCCTCCATCATCGTCTTTAAGCAGCCGCCGCTGAGATCTGCGCCGCGGTCGCCTCGTCCCTATGTGCCAAACCCCAACACTCAGCATGTGCGTGGCGGTGAAATGCCGCCACCCCCCACACCGTGCCTCCCATTAGTACATCCACCACATGCGGCGAGTGTAGCAAGGACGAGGGTGGGGGGGGGGGACACGATAAAACGTTGCACCCCTGGGAACTAACGTGCTGCTAACACAAACAGTTGGTGATCAGGAGGAGCAGGATTAGAGGCAGCACGAGTTCCACGCCAGGCTTCGTTTTGCTTGGCTCTACCATTGGACCCCCGCCCCTGCACAGTTAGCTTCTGTGGAACTGTGTGTGTGTGTGTGTGTGTGTGTAGATATTTGGTGAAGGGATGCTGTGTAAAGCACAATGTGTGTGTTTGGAAAACTGACGATGGATCCTCGAAGGACAATGCACGTGTTTGGTGAAACCGACGACGGATCCTCTGTATTTGTGTGTGTGCTGTTACTCGTACACACACCTTATTTTTTTAACTCGGCGTCATCACATACACCACATAGCACACTGAAACTTCATTAAACCAATGCTTCCAAGTCTCTTTCAACCTCTTTCATCCCAAGTCAGCGCATTTCCCTCTGAATCTCCTCCATTGTTCCCCTGAGGTCTGATTCTCATCACCGCTCCGGTAGCAGCTCCAGTCTGCAGTACAGAACCAGTACCACAGCATGTCTGTCTCTCCTGGTTCAGATCTTATGGGAGCTCCAGTCATTACGTACACGGCTGCTCTTGGCTCTGTGGTCACAGTAATACCATTACTCCCAGTGAGTGACACTGATCCTAATTCGTTGGTGTGCTACGCCACTGTGTTAGCCCCAGGAGGGACGGAGTGGGAGAGAGAAAAATAGATGGGGGGGAGTGGGGTGGGGAGGTGGGGGGGTGAGAGATGCATGAGAGTGGCAGTGGTTTGTCTATTTATTCTCCTGCTGTCGGGACCAACCATTGTGCAGCATTATGCACTTTGCCTTGTTCTCATGAGGAGATTGGTATTGGACAAAGATTTCTTGGAGGCAGAGCTGCTCTGGAGGCAGAAATGATCCCATTGGTTGAGTTAAACATCAATGGGCGGAGCCAAAGAACCACGTTTTTCAGGGCGGACTTGAATGGCAAAGAAGAAACTCAAAATATAAATAAAAAATATGAATAAAATAAAATTGGCAATTACTTTTTTCATTGATTCATGACCATGGTATTCATGATCTTAGAAGGTCGGCTAGGCTAACTAGCTTAACTAGATAGCTAAAGGCTAATATGGATGGTTTGAACTTGGAAGGTCAGCTAACTGCTAAGTAGAAAACCTATATAATTTAGTATGGCTAGATTGAATTATTTCATAGCAGCAAGAGCGCTAGGTTTCATAATATTAGCTACTTTCTCGCCACGTTACTGTGGTTACTGTGGCTCCGCCCATTGAGGTTTAACTTAATTAGATTATCGCTGCCTACAGAGCAGCTCTGCCTCTGAGAAATGTTAGTACAACTAAAACCTCTGCCCCTCATGATCCTTGTGTGTGTGTGTGTGTGTGTGTGTGTGTGTGTGTGTGTGTGTGTGTGTGTGTATGTGTGTGTTTGTGTGTGTGTGTGTGTGTGTGTGTGTGTGCGCGTATCCTTTTGTCATACTCTGTCATCTGGGCCAGTCTTGAAAAGGCTATCTGTGCGGACAGACCCAGCTTTTACACCTACTTCCTCAGGATCCATTCATTCTCTCAACTCCTTCCCTCCCCCTTTCCTCCCCTATCTGTCTCCAACACTCAACGCGGGAGCGAGAGAGGAAGCAGAGAGAGAGAGAACTGAATGCATTAGCAATATCACTGAGAGGAGCAGCTACAGTAAGCATATTAACAGAGCCATGCCAGGGCTCATAAATTCACACATTTTACCCATGAAGGATTTCCTCTGAATGTATCCGTGTCAAATCAATTGCAATAATGTTCCGCGTTGCTTGCCCTGTTGCTCACTTTGTTGCCTGTTGCTCAGAGCGTTTAACCATTTAAGTTGCCCTAAAAATTGCCCAGTGCGCCCACTGAGCTGATGTGATTGCTAGCAGTAGCGCCAATGTTGTTACCACGACAGACACTAGTGCATCATTGGCTCCTTATGGGCAATGTCGCAGGTGACGGTGGGTAAGATCATCTTAACTTTCTCTGAGTGACTGATGTCTGGAGCTTCTGGTATTTTCTGATGTTGTGTAGGCATGATAAGAGGGAAGCGGAGCAGCGCTAGAAGCCAGTAGTTTGTAGGGTTTCGACTGATATTGGTTTTTGAAGGCCGATACTGACATTTATGTACTGAAGCTTCTGGGTAGCCAATATTTTGCGCCAATATGTTTAAATTTGACCACTTGCATGCTCAAAAAATACCAGGATTCAGTGTTTACCCAAGATTTTATTCCTGGCAGGATGGAAAAGCCGCAGAAACAGCATATAGACCATCGTGGCACATTAAAGCTTTTCACTGAAGCCCATATTCATCCATTGCAGGTTTATAGACTGACAGTAAAATCCTCCCGTACCACACTGGGATGATTTCTCTGGTCAACCTTCTGAAAACATGTTCACAAACTGTCAGGGAAGAACCTCCATCATATTGGAGGTGGATGACGGTGACTGCCCAATATCCATTAACATTGGCCCAATGTATCGGCAAACTGATATCGGTCTACCCCTAGTGAAGAATAGTACCGCTCTCAATCTTCCCTCATAATTACTGGTTAAGATGAAATATTCTCCCTGAATGGTATGAGGGGATGGACAGGCACCAGACCAGATCCTTTACTGTGGCGTTAAATGTGCGATGTTTCGGTCACCTTCATCAAACATCATTACTCCCACAAAGGCTTCCCTCGGTGAATACAGCGGGATGAAATAACCCTCCTTTGGTTCGGAGGTGTCTTTTGAATCCGGTGTTGAAAAGTGACATTATTTCCCCAGTGCAAATGGGACCAACGACACAGACGACAAGCTGCACAGTGAAAGCACCAATTAAACAGGCAGCCTCCGGCAAACTGGCAGGTACCTCCTTCAAGCCCTTCTTAAAGCTGATTGACACGCCATATGTGTGTGTACAACACGTATATGAGTAGGTGGATAGTGCATAGTTTGTGTATATTTGTGTGCAAACGTGTGATTATGTTTCTGTGCATAAGTGTGTGTGTGTGTGTGTGTGTGTGTGTGTGTGTGTACGTGACAGATGCTGCAGGTTTGGAGGGCTGACAGAGTGTCTGTTCTCACCAAGGGGGGATTTGTTATTTAATAAGGAGAGTCTGCATGAAAGCAGCTCTCTACAAAGTGTCTGATGACGACGGCTGACTGATGTGCGCTGCCGTAGGCCTCTCTGCCACCGAGCGGGAGACGGTAGCTACTGTACGACAACAATACCAACCACGCTGGACGTCTTCTATCTAGTCGGTGCTTTTCTTTGCGGTTGTGTGCTGAGGAAGGCGGGGTCTTCATCCCTGGACAAACCATCACACACACACACACACACACACACACACACCCTTTTCACTTTTGGCACCCTGGATTTTCTGCACATTACCATTATTTTTCTTTTGCACTGTGCATTTGTATATTTTTGTATTTTGTCAAGAATAGTTTTATTTATTTTTTATTCTTTATTTTTATTATTCCTACACATGATGATGTCAACATGCCGCCAGAGGCTCCCAAGCTTCTCTGTGATGGTCTTGTTTATTTACGGCAGTTGTGCTATTATCTCAAAATGAATGTGGTAATGATTCATTGATGTCAAAATGCGACTTAACACCTTTAAGTTCAATACGAATCATGAAAAAGGACTTTGTGTACAAATGGGTCTTGAGAAGTAATTTATGTACAGAGTTAGTGAGACAGAAGCAGAAAGACATGTTACACACACAGACAAGTTAGTGTGCACATACTTGTGTGTGAAAGTATGTGTGTGTGTGCGCTTATCCATTATCCATTTGTGGAGAAGCATGTGTGTGTGTGTGTGAGTGTTTCTCTACATTTGTGCTTGACTGCATGTCAGTTGTGTGGGCTGTTCATCGAGTATGACTGTGTGACTGTGTGTGTGTGTGTGTGTGTGTGTGTGAGTGGGAAGTCTCTTATGTCTGAAACATATGCCTATACATCTCAACCATCTCCTTCTTACAACCTCAGCTGCCAAGCCGTGTACACTATGATACACGGTGAGGAGAGCAGATGGGAGACCATAATTGATCTCTATCCACATTGGCAGAGCTATATTTAGACATATATCAAATCTGATGCCTCTCCTTTGACTGAAAGAGGTGCTATCTCTTTAGATATATAAAGGGAAGTGGCTTTATTATGAAGAGGATGGGTGGAGATTTATGTGAACTGCAGAGCTGCTGCAAAGGGGACCAGAATCATGATTATTGGCTCCCTTTAGAACAATTCAAATCAATTTGGTTGGAGGAAATATATCCTCATTTGCAGTGTTATTCAACTCACCTGTGACAGGTTGCAGGGGCCCACATGGTGTAAACGAACCAATTATCCATTTTAAAGTGATAAAACAGTAAAACAGTCTGTTCTGCTTCGCTGGTCGTCTGTGAAAATGGTGAAGAGAAAAGAGTCTGAGAAACCATTATCACCAAGAAGGAGCCTTCATGAGGCTATGAGGCTATGAGGCCATCTCTAAAGACCTTGGTCATCTCTAGAGACCTTGGTCTTCCTGTTCCAACAGCTTTACTGTTATTAAGAAGATTGTCGCTCATGGGGTTGTTGAGGATCTCCCAGGACGTGGTGGTAAATCAAACTGATCTCAGATGTCGCCGAAGGCTGGTGAAAAAACACCTTGCATCACATCCGAAGATCTCAAGGCTGACCTGGAGAGGTCTGGGGTAATGGTTTCAGCCCGTACCATACGCCGGACACCATGCAAGAAGGCTTTACCAAGGATCTTTACCAAGACCCAGCCAGGACAAACCGAAATCCTTCTGGGAAAATGTTCTCTGAACCGATGAAACCAAATTAGTCTTTAGCAATGCAGATGAGCATTTTGTTTACAGATGACAAAATGAAGCTTTTAAAGAAAAGGAACACCCTACCTACAGTCAGACAGGGTGGAGGGTCCATAATGCTGTGGGGATGCTTTGCTGCCTCGGGTACTGGACGTCCTGAACGTATTAAAGGTATTAAATCATGAAATCAGACGATTAGGCACCTTGGAGAGAAATGTGCTCCCCAGAGTCAGAAAACTGGGTGTCAATAGGAGGTCATGGGTCCTCCAGCAGGACAGTGACCCTAAACACATCCAGAAGCACCCAGGAATGGTTCAAGAGAAAACACTGGACTGTTCTGGAGTGGCCAGCGATGAGTCCTGATATGAATCCCATTGAGAACCGATGGCAAGACGTGAAATGTGCAGTTGGTCAAAGCAATCCTTCTTACATTGTAGAACTGCAGCGGGTTTCAGTTGAAGAGAGAAGAAACCGCCAGCAGGAAGAAGCAGGAAGCTTAGTGAAGGTTTGGAAGCATCATCATTGCCAAAGGCTGTGCAACTAAGTATTAGAAAAGGGAGCCAATGATCATGTCCACAGCCACTTTTTGATTTCAAAGATATTTCTATTCTTATTGTTTGATCATCTGCTGTTAAATAAAGCAGATGAACGTGTGAAGAGAGGAAGTTGTTTCCATTTCCAAGACAAAATGCCAGGGTGCCAATAATCTTCCAATCGTCCAGAACTGTATTAAAACGATGTATGTGCACCCCTGGGACTGTATGGCACCGTGGATGAATGACCCCAGATGGCGTATATTACATGGCATTCACTCATATTAAGGAATTGATGATGCCGTTAGGAAACCCTGCTCAACAGTTCTGCAGCACATCTGGATTTTGGTGCAACTCTCTTTGTTGTGCAGTCAGCTCACCTTTTTCTCACCAATCACTGGGCCTTTTTTCACGATGGTTCACCTGGTCCAGCGTTCACCAAGTGAAACTGGTCCGACCATCCACCCCGCTGTGTCTTTTAATTTCCAACCTGTTATGGAGTCAGTGAGTTTGATGCGATGTATTGCAGGACCTAGCAGGAATAGATGGGGTGAGAACATGTGGGAAGAGAGGTGGGGATGTTTCCACCAGAGCTAGACAGCTAGCTTTTCATCTCTGACAACCAACGCGCACACACACACACACACACACACACACACACACACACACACACGAGCATCTGCTCCCAGCTGGAGGTTTAACAGTAGCTCATTAAAGCTCTCACACCACACACACACTGTGAACATGAGAATGGAAAAAGAGGACGAAAGAGGACGATGAAAAAATGTAAAGATGGAGAGCGACGATTTGGGGGGAAAAGGAGGATGTGGACGGGGGGAAGAGAGAGAAAGTTGGTGGGAGTTTGGAAGGAGGAGAAGTTGAGGAAAGGAAAGGATAAAAGACGAGGGAGATGTGGCAAGTTGCTGTGTGTGTGTGTGTGTGTGTGTGTGTGTGTGTGTGTGTGTGTGTGTGTGTGTGCGCGCCCCTCTGCTTTGCATTGCAAACCCCTCATGGGGCAGAAGATCTATTACGTCCATTAATCTCTCTTTAATAATTGATGCCATCTTCTCCAGAGGTAGTTTGGACCTGCTGGCACAAAGACAGTTAGTGCTGCCTGGTAATTGCTATATTAGTTTGTTGTAGCCTGGCTGGTATACAGTCAGGAGAACGGGCGACATCTTACTTCTCTGTTTCCCTTTGTTTTTTAGAGCGGCTCCTTGCTAACATATGTTAACTTGAGTCTGAAAACAGATGGGCTTGTGCTGTTGAAGCTGGTACGCCAGAGTAGTGGATGTATAGATATATCTTTCCCCCCGTAAAAATTGCATTTGTCTGGGTGGGTTTTTTTTTTGCTAGTGGACAAAAAAACATTAGTTTCCTTCACTTGCTGTATTGTATTACCGCTGACAGACGGATGTAAATAATGCAGCTGTAACACAGGGCTGTTTCCATCCATCCAACACCCCTGGGGAGGAGAGAGGATGACATGCGATAGATTGTCGGTTGTATTTCAAACTGCAACATTGCTCATCCGTTGCTCAGGCACATCCTGTTGTTGCCGGGAGCCCGTTGAAAACCGGCTTCCACTTGGCACCAACAAGTACAGATTATTTACAGTCGCACGGCGGAGAAACATCGGCTTAATTATTTATCAGTTTATTTGGCGCCCTGGCGGATCAGCTGTTCAGCTCCTCTACGGGGGAACGCAGTCATTAGTACCAGATGAAGATCTCACAAGTGAGCTGAGGAAGAGGAGGAGGAGAGGATTATGGGAGTTAAGAGATGCTGAGATTCTTAGTTCAATTTAAAATGTTCACCATAATTGTTTTCTCAGATGTTGTTCATTAAATAAGAACCGTGATTTAGAAAATGAGTTTTTACCACGTCGTGATGGAGTCAAGAGTCTCACGCTGGTAAAACAGCAAAACAGCATCGTGAGCAGCGTTGGGAACAGGAAACAACTTCCTTTCCTTCAGTTCAAATTAATGAGAAGAGAAGACAGCAGTGCAGAGGCTCCCAGTGGAACCCCCCCCATCCTCTTCTCCATGGTGTACCCTGATAAAACAGAAATGTGGGTATATTTGCATTTACAGGGAACAATATAACCAGTAAAGTCTCTTCAGAGAGTCTGCTGGTTTCTAGTCGACCTTCAGTTTTTAAAGGGGCACTGAGTAATCTATTACCTCTATCGGCATCTATCAGCAACCAGTAGAAATTGCAACACCAACTTGCCTCAGTCCTCCCCTCGAGGTACAGTGGCCTGTAATGAACAGAAACAGTGTCACATTTTGACAATAGAGACACGTAAGCTAGCTAGTTAGAGACAAGATGCAACAGAAATATCTAGTGAAGTGGTGATTCATCACTCTACTGTAATACTCTAATGTCATGCTGCTTCATCGTGTGTTTTTTTTAGCTTGAAAATGGGCTGAAATGTTCTACGATGCTGGAAACTCACTTGCAGCACCGTCCTCCATTCAAGCCGGAAACTTCAAGTCATTGGTATTGATCTAGAACCCTTTCACCCGCCTGCAGATGTGGTCATTTTGTGTTGTGTTGGAGCAAAAACCTCATTCATTCCTGTTTTAATAGTTTTTTCAGCCAGTGGACACATTACATGTTGAGTAACTACCATGACTGCTGGGCTCTTAAAACATGCAAACAACAGCAGAGATGAACTTGGGGGTCCCGAGTCGAGACTGAAACACCGACTGTACATTACAATCCACTGATCCACCGTGGAGATCCTGGAGTCTCTCTCTGACTGTTAGGACCTGCGTTACTCTGCTGAGAGAATTTCATAACGCTGAAAGTAAAAAAGTGCTTTTGGGGAACGAGACAGAGCTGCACCCTAAAGAGAAGAGAAAGCAGAGGGGAAAGGGAAAAGGGGAAGAGAGAGGAGAATGTTTGAGCCCCTCAGAACAAACGTAATCTAGTTTCTCTCTTCAAATATTGATGAAGGGCAGACCCAGCTCAAACACACACTATATTTAGTCTGACTTGGGTGTGTGCTTACATAACTACACTTATCAAGAAGTGTGTGTGTGTGAGAGCGAGAGAGAGAGAGAGAGGGAGTATTGCGATTGGAAGAGGTAGTGTCTGTGTGTGTGTGTGTGTGGTGTGTGTGTGTGTGTGTGTGTGTGTGTGTGTGTGTGAGAGAGAGAGAGAGAGAGAGAGAGAGAGAGAGGGAGTATTGTGATTGGAAGAAGTAGTGTGTGTGTGTGTGTGTGTGCTAGCTACTCTCTGTGGCCTCAGTCTTCTGATTTGACACAGCTTTGTGAAGGCCCAGAGACTCCTTACTCTTAGTGAGTGAGTGTGTGTGTGTGAGTGAGAGAGAGATAGACTGAGGCTATCTGCTCGTGTCTCTGCTCAGCAAATGCATTGAAACACCCTGGCGTTTCAGAGGTATTAGTGCTTTGTGTGTGTGTGTGTGTGTGTGTGTAAGAGAGAGAGTGAGACTGTGTGTGTGTGTGTGTGTGTGTGTAAGAGAGAGAGTGAGACTGTGTGTGTGTGTGTAAGAGAGAGAGTGAGACTGTGTGTGTGTGTGTTGGTGGGGTTTTTGCATGCACGTTGTTATTATTACTGTGTGTATGTGGATGCCCATGAGTGTTTGCTTGTGTTTGTGTACTCGTGTGTATTTGTGTTTGTGTGGCTGAATGAGCTGCCTTATCTGAAATTGCTGTAAAAAATTGGCCAAAATGACGGATCCCCATACCGCCACACACACACACACACACACACACACACACACACACACACTGTTCACCTGATGCAACACAGTGATTGAAATAGCAGCTGGAGAAACATCTGACTCAAATTTTACTCTCTCTCTCTCTCAGTCCAGTCCATTCTGGCATTTCCCTCGGGATACTAGTCCCTCCCCCCCCGTATACACACACACACACACACACACACACACACACACACACACACACACAAACTCTCATCACCCCCCTCCTTGCCCACCCCTTTGTGCTCTTGCGAAATGCGAGGCTATTTTGGGTCAGCTTTCTCTCCCTCCACTGTGGCTCTTCTGGAGAAAGTGGGTGATGCGTCCACTCTCCCGCCTGTCCAATCACATCCTGGCCACTAACGGAGGAAACATCCTCTCTGGTCACGGAGACAGGGTCGTATCTGTCAACCCTGACCTCACTTTTCACTGGTCGGACGTATTTGTTTCTTGTACGGTTTCTTGTACGGGAGCAGAACCCGGGGCCTAGCCGGTCCCTGTCCCCCGCCAAGGTTACGGTGATGAGCCGGATGGGTGTTTAGCGAGAGCGACTGTGGCGACAGGAGAGAGAGGAGAGGCAGCTTCATATTTCACGGCCCGCTGAGTTAGATCCACACCTGAGTTAGATCCACACCTGAGTTAGATCCACACCTGAGTTAGATCCACACCTGAGTTAGATCCACACCTGAGTTAGATCCACACCTGATGGATGTGCGATGACCGGTCGTAGATACAAGCAAGACTGTTCTGTTGATGATTTTCACCTTTGACGTTGTGAGGAAGCAGCAGGACGCAGCAGCAGGACGCAGCAGCAGGTTCAGGCAGCCGGCGCCGTCACGTTTTCCCAACTTTGAAACACCATATGACTCGGGAGCGTCTGTGGCTTCTCCAACTTGGATATTTCTAGATTTTTATACAGAATCAACCTTGAATCCTGGCAGAACTTTTTCAACTTTTGAAACCACGGACTCCCTTTTTCGAACTGTGAAACTCCCTTTGGAAGACTAGAGGATGGGTTCATGTTACTGTCCTGTTTTACTGTTATTCTGCTGTCAAAATGATTTCAGAGTCTTCCAGCCAGATGCTCAGGTCCAAGGGTCAAGAGCGGGTAATTGGCCGGGGGGTTTTTAAAAGTGAAATGAGCTTGTTAGTATCGTTGGAGGAGAATACGTGTTGAGTAACTGAGCGTTGAGTCTTGCCTCAGTTCCTTGTGCTCCTTCTTCTCCATACTTTGACTAACTCTCTCCCCCCTTGACAGCCCTTTCTTCTGTTCAGCAGGTATAGGCATTGCTCTCCTCTCTCTCTCTCTCTCTCTCTCTCTCTCTCTCTCTCTCTCTCTCTCTCTGTTCCTCACGCTGCAATTATCTCTAACACTTGATAAAACCCTCAGGCTTCTCTCTCTCTCTCTCTCTCTCTCTCCCTCTATCTCTCTGTCTCTCGCTCAATCTCTCTTTATTGCCATCGTTATATCGCTCTCTTAATCATCCCTTTCTTACTTTCATTTCTGATCTCCCCATTCTCTCTCTCTCTCTCTTCCCTCTCTCTTTCCATCTGTCCTCCCCATCTTCTCCCATCTCTCTACTTCCATTCCTCTCTTCCTCTCTCTCTTTCTCCAGGCACAGTGCGTTGTCGCTGTAATAATTTGCCAGAAATAGGTCAGACAATAAAACCCCCGCTCTCTGCTTCCCTTCCTTATTTCCGTTATTCCACACCTATCTTTACTTCAAGCTTGTTTACCCTCCCCCCCCCATCCCCACCCGTTCGCAAGATTATTCTTTTTCTTCTTTCATCTCCCGAGTGGTTGCAGGTTTAATCCCACACTCCTTGTGCTTTGCGTTGTGTTGCACGCCTGCAAACGAACAGAGTCCACTTTGATGCCGTGGCGTGGTTTGCAGCGGTCGGTAGACGAGTCCAGTTTTATTCACTCTTACTTCGATGTCGTCTTCTACGAAAGTCTGAACGTGTGGGCGGCCGGCTTTAACTGTCTGTGAAGCACTTTCTGACTAGTTTTGAAAAAGTGTTATATAAATGCAAATTAATATTTAGTTACACTAACACAGGTTCATGCTCTCCTTCAGTGTAGGCATCGGTAAAACAGGACTACCGACTGAGCACAGGTCTCGGTGTTTCGTTTTGAAGGAAAAAAACATGAAGGGAGGAGTAGAATAAGTTGACTTAAGTCAGACGTTCAGATGCTTTCTCCTCTCTGCAGATCCCATGGTTCACAGCGCTTGTTTTATTCCTTTCATCCTCTTTGATAGCCGGTATAGACTCTAGGGACACGGAAGTACCTGCATGGTTAACATGTTTTTGTGTGTGTGTGTGTGTGTGTGTGTGTGTGTGTGTGTGTGTGTGTGTGTGTGTGTGTGTGTCTTCCAGGATGGTGGAATACTCCCTGGACCTGCAGAACATCAATCTATCTGCCATCAGGACGGTGAGGGTACTGCGGCCTCTCAAAGCCATCAACAGGGTGCCAAGTAAGTCTGTTTCCACTGAGCAAACATCATTTAAAAGACATTTAAGGTATTATAACACAGTTTTATAAGCCAATGGACAAAAATGAAAATAAAGTTTTATGATGCATTTTGACTTGGTCCCAGATTGATGATGCTGGTAGCTTGTGGAGCAGCAGGTACCTGACAATCTTAATCCAGTTCTTCACACTCAAACCCTTCACACTCAGGGCCATTATCTTGATATGTTTAATATCTCTTTAGAGCAACATATAAAACATTGGACCAAACAATGAGTTGTGCCTCCAGGCTTGCTTCAGCAGTGGTCTCCAACCATGTGCCATCGAGAGCCATGTCTATACAAGTTTGATGAACTTTTTTGATGAACCTGTTTTGTTTGGTTGGAATGAAAACCTGCATACACGTTGCTCTCAGTGGCATATGGTTTAATAGTGTTAAAAACAGCTATTGGTGATGTACCTTGTATTTCTGGCCAAATGTAGATGACATGACGTTGAAATATTTCCAGCGCAGCTACATTGGAGTTCGATAGCAGAAAAATGAGAAAAAATAACAAGGGTTTCTTTCTAGACCGACATTCAACAATCATACAGGGAGAAATCCATCGGAGGAGAGGCAGATACATCAATTTCTCCTCCGTCAGCAGCCTCAATAGACCAGAATGCAATGCAGCCACAGTTTACATGTTTACAGGTTAACATGTGAAACACAACGCCTTCTTCAGTGAGCAACCCGGCACGACACACCACAGCATCGCTCTCTCTCCAGCTCTCACTCTTCTCAACTGGAAAAACTGACTATGCTATCACTATTGCTATCACTCTCTCCACCTACACATGTACAGCACAGAGAACCACCTTCTCTGTGGGGGGGCGGGGGGGGGGGTCACTAACTGAAGTAGAAGTAGTCGAGGCAGGTTGAGGGAAAGTGGGTACACCAAAAAAGTAAATTACAACACTTCATCACAAAATAACTCCTGGAATACATCCAACAGTGTCCGAGGGTTGGTTTGTGCTTCAGGGTATAGTCCTTTCAGCACCACGGCCAGCTCCCTGCAGAAGCTGCTGGGACTGTGGAGCCAGTCTGGTAGCTGTCCGAGGTGCTGAACCTCAATCACAGTCCCCATGCTGTCTGAGATCCACAGCAGGAGAAATACCCCTTCTGCAAAAACACTTAGATGAGATTCAAACAACCTGATGTTAGTACTTGCTGGAGGGAGTGTGATGTGACCTGTGGCAATAACACTTGTTTCATGTTTCATTTGAAATAGTCTTTGTTGTTAAGTTACGAAGCATTTGCAGCGGCGCTAATGCAGTTGCATGCATGAAACATGGCGATTTTGATCTACTAACCGTTGTGCACAAGCGTTTTGCATGTGGAAACAGGGGTAGAAACCTGGCAGGAGACTTCTTGCGCAACCCTGATTAATATATGTTTTGAGGAGTTGCAACGGCAGGGCAAATAAAAAATTGATTTACTAAACCAAATCGTGCAGTTGCACACAGTATTTAATGGCCAGAGGAAGAACGTCTTAACTTCTCACCCCGAGAAATGAACAACAGGCAGAGAGAGAATAATAAGGAATACATAAGAGAGAGTTGCACCTGATAATTACTAACATCGTCTGCTCTCTCACCTCGCTGTGTGTTGCTCTGGGAGCCTCGCTGCAGAGCCTCGCTGCAGAGCCTCGCGTATTCTCATTGAAACATTACGAGAGGCTTTATTAGCACGAGTGGTCTCAATAAATCATGTGTAAACTGGAGGAAGCTGCACCTGCTCTTACACACAGTAGTAAAGAACAAGGCTCTGGTCCATTACTAACATGGACTCTCACCCCCCCCCCATGGACACTCCATGTTATATTGACGTAAAGCCTCCACATCTGTCTCAATCAACAAGTTTGGACTATATTTTTAACAATGCACATTATTTAAACCACACATTGGGAACTTGTGCACACATATGGCACATATTCTTTTTATTTTATTGTTATTATTTTTCTTATCTCATAATATCTTTTCATATATTTTAGTGTGAAATTTTCTATTTTCTATTGTATTCTTTGCCTTTTACAGTACTTGCTTTTATTCTTGTTTTTTTATTCTGTGTTTATTGTTCTGCGCCAAAACAGAAATCAAATTCCTTGTAATGCGAAAACATACTTGGCAATAAAACCGATTCTGATTCTGATTCTTAGTAAATAGATCCCTTAGAGGGAGATTTGGTAGATTAGGGTATATGATACCACACCATCTACTGACTTCTACTGACCAGCACAGAGCTTAGAGCTTAGGCCTGCTGGTTAGAGAGACCGTCCTGTAACTAGGAGGTTGTTTCATCCCTGCATCACACCAAGACACCGGACCCCTGCCTGCCCCGGACCACGCCTGAACTCTGACCCCTCTGGTGACATGATTACCAGGGTCTACGTGGAGAAACACACTGTGCGTTCACGGTGATTCAAATTCCTAAAAATAATCCCGTCCACAGTGATCCGTGATCTCCTCAGCACCCGGCGGTACCTAATCATCACTGTAACCGCAATATAACCGGCCCCAACTGTTTTGGGAACGCCGACCCGGCCACTTAGACTCCCAGAGAGCTGATTATTCTCTGGACTTTTTTTTTGACGAGACTAATCAGAGCTCGCTGCCGGTCGCTTTTGTGGTTTGCGTCTCAATTGCAGCTAGCAGGCAATCATCTTGAGAACCTCGGAGTGCTCTCCACGTCGGATACGTGGGTGCTTGAAGTTAATGTTGTTTTCCTTCTTTTATAAGTATAATTGCCAAACCTCCCACTGCTCATAATTCTGCAACATAAACTATCCTCGCTGTTTTCCCTTCCTCTCTGAAAGCAGGTGCAACCAATTTGGTGTTTCCACTACAGATGCGGTGAAACGTGTGTTGACTTCTGCATTCGGTGCATCATTTAAACATATAGGGGCGTGCGTACATGCGTACATGCACAGGGGTGAACCGTAGCATGCATGCATCTGTGCTCCCATAGACAGACAGGTCTGTACTTTGAGTGAAGGAGAGAGGAGAGGTTTGTAACAGTGATCACAGGCAGGTCCCATAACTCACTCTGTCTCTGTATTCTCTCTCTCTCTCTCTCTCTCTCTCTCTCTCTCTCACTCTCGGTCGCTGCTTCACTCTCTCGTTCTCTCTCGTTCTCCTTTTCCTACATGTTTTACTATCTCTGTTTCGCCGGCTATTTCATTCTCTGTCTGTTGTCAGTCTCTCTTTCTCCCATTCTCTCTCTCTCTCTCTCTCTGTCTCTCTCTCTCTCTCTCTCTCTCTCTCTCTCTCTCTCTCTCGATCTCTGTGTTGAAACCCCTCCAGGAAAGCTCCTCCCTCCTCTCCTCAGAAGACTGTTATGTTAGAGGAAGAAAGAGAGACCATCTCATACTCTTGTCCCTCTGTTACCTCCCTCTCTCCCTCCCACCTCTACCACCATCTTCCCCGTCTTTTTCATCCATCTTTCCTTCGCACCACCCTGTCATGGCCAATCTCTCATCTACCCCTGGATCACTCCCTCCCTCCATCACTCCCTCCATACCTCCCTCCCTTTCTCTCTTACCCCTCCCTCTCTCACACCCTTCCCCTTCCTTCCCATCCCTCCCCCCCCTTCCTCCCTCTCAGCAGGAGCAGCAGCACCAGTAGTACTTGTGTGTCTGCAGAGTAATTTGTTCCACAGGGACAACCTGTGTTCCCTCTGGTGAATACTGCATCGCCTCTCAGAGACGTAGACAGGACCGACGAAGAGAGAGAGTCCTCATTTACACCTGGTATTAAAACACGATCCCATCAGATGATGAACAATCTGATCATGACCATTTACACCTGCTAACTGTGGCGCTCGGATCAGATCTTATTTTTTTGTTTGCACGACAAAAAGCAGGTGAGTACGTGAGGAGAGGGGGCAACCAAAACTAACATGACAGGTGACATGACAGGTTCCTGTTCCTCTGTCCTCCATGACTCTTCATTAGGAGGCAACAGAAATGTTGTTTTTGCAACAACAACCGCGGCTGCTGTGAGTGTTGATGTTTCTATTAGCCGAGATGATGCATCGGCCAGATATATCGGCGAAGCGTAACAGAGACCGGTGGGGAGATGTTTTGGTGAGCGGCAAACAAGCCAGGGAGAGTGAAAAACCTGAACCAGACACTTTATATTAATGGCAGGAAAACAGAAAGAGAAGAGCAGATCTCCTCACGCCGGATCAACGCTTCCTTTGTGGCACATACACACAACATACGGGTTGAGGAAGATGACAAAGAATAAAAGCTAAAGAGAAGCAGGTGAAAAAGAAAAAGAAAAAAAAGCAGGAAGAGAGATAAATGAGGGAGGGAAGAGGGGATTATCCAGCGCCGTGGAAGAGAGAGGCGAAGATGGACGAGGGGAAGAGAGGGATGGTGAGGGGAGAGATGCACGGGGACTCGGATGAGCAGGCCATTACGATGATAGATAGAGCCGGGGAGAGGAGTGCGAGGGATGGAGGGAGATGTCGGATGAATAGAGATAAAACGAGCGAGGGACACGAGGGGAACGAGAGAGAGAGGGAGATGATTACATCCTACAGAGGAGAAAGAGGAGACGCGAGGAGCCACAAGGAGCACCTGGTTTTCCTTGTGAGGTGGAGGGGGAGGTCAACAGGAATCAACTAGCATCAGTATCCTCTTCATCCCCAACCCCTCCCCACACAGAGGACGTACTCACCACTGGGGATTAATGGGACTACTGTGGAGAGGGTGAGCAGGTATAAATACCTGGGAGTCCACATCACCTGAAGATCTGACATGGTCCACACACACTGACACTCTGATGAGGAAGGCGAGGCAGCACCTTTACCACCTCAGGCAGCTGAGGAAATTCAAAGTCTCCCGGAGGATCCTTCAGTCCTTCTACTCTGGAGCTGTGGAGAGCATCCTGACAGGAAGCATCACTGCCTGGTTTGGCAGCAGCTCCGCTCAGGACAGGAAGGCTCTGCAGAGAGTAGTGGAACTACACTCCCCACCCTGCAGGACTTGTACACCAGGAGGTGCAGAACCAGAGCCTGCAGGATCATGAAGGATCCTCACCACCCCAACAACGGACTGTTTCAGCTGCTGCGGTCAGGCAAGCGCCTCCGTAGTCACGCTGCCAAAACAGAGAGACTGAGACGGAGTTTCTTTCCTCAGGCCATCAGGACTGTGAACTCTGACCTCACCAGGGCCCCCACCAAGACACACACACTGCCCCTCTTATGCGCACACACACACACACACACACTTAGGTAAAGACTACACATAATTTATATTATATTACATACATAAGATTTCCCTTCCTACTATATTTTCATTTCCAAAAGTGCTCTTACTGTAAATATTGTGTTGTTTTTTTTTATATAAGAGCTCTTACTGTAATTACTGTAATACTGTAAATATTGTGGGTTTTTAACATTTTTTTTATTGTAAATACTGTGTACTGTTGCCCTTTTGCACATTCCCGTGAGCATTGTCACTTTTCATTTCACTACACACCCCATGTGTGTATGTGACAAATAAAGTTCTTGAATCTCTTGAATCACACACACACACACACACACACACACACACACACACACTCTACTTTAATAAATGCCATTCAACTTTAATGAACTGCTGCTGGCAGAGGCATACATCCCAATGTTGCTTTTGCCCGCAGGCCATGAGTATGTGGGCGCCACCCGGCAGCGCCACACTGTTTACCGGGTTCGGAGCCAGCCTGGTCCCCCAAGTCATTTAGCTGCAGTGTGGTACAATGCTAACACTCGCTTCTGAAAGGCATCCGGGGGGCTCCGAAATAAAACCAACTTCTACTTATTCATCATATTCACTGTTTATCGCTGTCACTGAAGCATCACCGGGTCGGGGGTGAGTGTATTCAGTGTCTGTTGGTTTTATTATCACTCCTGAACCCGAGCTCTCTGACCTCGCCGTTGAGAGGAGGAGGCAGAAAGACCATTTACTGTCACATCAGTTGTATCACGTTACAAGATCAAAGCGTTGATAGTAAATGTTAGGACTGTTTTAATGTTGTTTTAACGTCACCTCTAGCCGTGGTGGTAACTGACTCGCTCTCTAGCCGCCCCCCTGCTGGCTGCATACAGACGTAACACTGGAATCGTGAAGCTAAATCTGACTTCAACTATTGTTGTTTTCTTTAGGTGAAGAGAGACGCTTGATGTTAGTGATTATAACGCTTTATAAACCCCTTACTCAAAGCTTTTCCCAACCTAGGGGTCTGTTGTTAAAGCTCTCATGAACTGGGTATAGGTTGGATCACTTCAACCTGTGATGGAGAGTAGCAACACTGACATGTATTTATATAAAAATATGAGGGATTACTTGTATCTTGTGACCAGCCGCTGATGAAAAGGTCAGTTTCCATCTTCATCTGCTGGCTGAGCAGAAGCAATCCTCCTCTTTATTAAAGACAATTTCCCACAGAGCTCGTCTCTCCAGTAATTCAATCTCCGTTGCTGCTGGAGAGACACAAACGTGCACGCAAACACACCTACACACACTGGCATGCACATGCCTGAGCAAGCCCCACTCCCCCACACACACACACACACGTGTACCTGAAGACACACACACACACACACACACACACACACACACACACACACACAGACTCAGGGGAGGACAGTTAAAATGAACAGAGGAGTTAATGGAACACTAATGGAGATTAACCAGGCATGGTCCCCACTGGCCACAGCTTAGAGGACTGGGCCTGTTTACTATGGTACCCACAATTCCCCCCGGGGGCGAGCCTTATTAGCTGCCAAGGTAACTGCCATCATCACATCCTCTCTCTCCCATGCCCCTCTGTGTCCCATTCTGTTTATTCTCCTCGTCTAGCTTGCACTTCCCTCCGTCTGCAGCGATCGAATTCATTCAAATCACTAAACTTTCCTTTTAAATAAAACAAACTTGTGTTGCTCTGTTGCATCAAAGCTCGGTGATGGTCCCCCTGACCACCCTAATTCCGTTAATCCCACCGAATTAACTTTTACTTCTTGAGGTTATCAGGATTAAGTGTTAATGCATCCACACCGGGGCGTCTTGCTCAGCGATATGATGCTATAAGCTGCAAGTGACTTCAAAAAGACTTAATCAGAAGTTTCTTTCTCCTCAGATAGTTTTCTTTCCGTTCCGTCTGCACTTTCACTTTCAAAGGAAAATGGATTGTGCGATGGCTAATGTATGGCACTGACACTGCCGGGGTTAGGGTTCGATTCCCACGTGTTCCCCTTTAACTTGCTCCCTGTGGACGTTCGTCAACTGACTTTCCTTCGTGGGGGGGATAAATCTAAATTTGACATGAGAGACGAGTCAGCGGGGTCCAAAGGTTTATAGGGGGTCCAAAGGTTTATAGAGGGATCTGGGGAAAAGGTTTGCGGATGTGAGAACACAAACACAAACACACACACACACACCACACACACTCTAGAAACCTCTTGAAAACGTCCTCAGGCCAGAAAGTCAATCAGAATATCATTCAGGCCCGCCTCCCTCTGTCAAGCATTTCTTCTACCTTTCTCTTATCCTCTCTCTGCAATATTTCCTCTCTCATCCTCCTCCTCCACTCCCGACCCCCATTTCCATTCATTTTTATTCTACCAATCGTCAGATGCATTCCCTCCGAGCGATCGAATTCCATTAGTCCTATTTCTTTTAAAAGAAACAAATTGTTTTCTGTTCAATTGTCCCTGCACTATCCGACCACAATACTTACGGCAGGAATTCAAGCACAAGGGGATCTTGTCGCAAATATCTATAATCAAGTGTTCAAAAGTTTAGAGTTTTCCCCAGATTTTTCTTCCCCTCCGTCGCACTTCCTCCCATGTTGTCCTCTAGTATCACTCCTCCTGTTATTCCCCACCCCCTTTATACTTGCTCACCTTGCTAGTCACCTCACTCTCCCTCGTCTACTCCATCTCTCCTACCACTGTAGTCCCTAGTCATCTTTCCTAACTCCCCACATCTCTCCTAGCACCCCACCACCATCTCCACACCCACCCACACCTCTATCACCCTCTCTCCCTCACCCCCCGTCTAGTACCTCACCTTCTCCCTCCCCTCCTCAGTCTAGTCACCTCTCCTTTCTCACCACGAATTTCTCTTCACTCCTCTCTGTCAAAGCAAAACATAACTTGCGTTCTCTGTCACTTCTCATCTCTCGTAAGTCCCCTTGACCACCCCATTCGTCTATCACACCTCAATTACTTCTCACTCTCTCTGAGTTATCGTAATACTCCACCACTCGTCAGTCAGCTCGCATATTGCTATCACTCTCAATATCTTCAAAGACTATACACGAATCTCTCCTCAGTAGTTCTATCCGTTCCTCTCTCCACTTCAAGGTTCTGTCATAGTAATTTCTCACTCCGTCTGGGTTCAATACACGTGTCCCATTAAACCCTCTGCTCACGTTCTACTCTCACATTCTCCCCTTCTGTGCATAATCAACACTCACATCCGACTAGTCACCTCATCTCACGGGTCCAGGGTCTTCATAGCATCTCGGTAAGGTCTTGCGATGTCACCACACCCCATCGTCCACACACACACACTCTACCTCTAAAACGTCTCAGCAGAAGCATCATTCATGTCAGCACCGTCTCTCCCTCATGCCAACTTTCTTCTACTTCTCTTATCCTCCTCTGCTATCCCTCTCACCCTTCTTCCATCACCCTCTCTCCCTCACCCTCCTCGTCAGTCACCTCTAACTCCACCCTCTCGTCTAGTCACCTCTCTCCCAACTCACTTGTCTAGTCACCTCTCTCCCTCACACTCACTCGTCTAGTCAACTCTCTCCTCACCCATCTCGTCCATTCTAGTCACCTTCACTCACTTCTCAGTCTATTTCACTCTCTCTCCCTCACCTCTCGTCCACCACTACTCCTCTCACGGGCCTACGGTCGTCATATTCTAAGGTACCTCTCGTCATGACACCACGTTCCTCTCGTCTAGATCACCCTCTTCTCCATGAATACACCCTCGTCTAGTCACCTTCTTCACCCGCACTCTTGTCTATCACCTCTCTCCCTCACCCTCTCCTAGTCCCTCTCTCCCTCACCCTACTCGTCTAGTCACCTACCTCACCTCACTGTCTCATCCACCTCTCTCCCTCACCCTCTCGTCTAGTCACCTCTCACCCTCACGTCTAGTCACCTCTCTCCCTACTCGTTCTAGTCTCCTCTCTCCCTCACCCTCTTCGTCTAGTCACCTCTCACCCTATTATCTCATCACCTCTCTCCCTCACCCTCTCGTCTAGTCACCTCTCACCCTCACAGTCTAGTCACCTCTCTCCCTCTCGTCTAGTCAACTCTCTCCCTCACCGTCTCGTCTAGTCTCCTCTCTCCCTCACCCTCTCGTCTAGTCACCCTCTCACCCTCTTGTCTCATCAACTCTCTCCCTCACCCTCTCGTCTAGTCACCTCTCACCCACTCGTCTAGTCACCTCTCACCCTCTTGTCTCATCAACTCTCTCCCTCACCCTCTCGTCTAGTCACCTCTCACCCACTCGTCTAGTCACCTCTCTCCCTCACCATCTTGTCTAGTCACCTCTCTCCCTCTCGTCTAGTCCAACTCTCTCCCCTCACCGTCTCATCTAGTCACCACTCACCCTCTCGTCTAGTCACCTCTCTCCTCACCCTCTCGTCTAGTCACCACTCATCTCCCTCTCCCTCTTGTCTATGTCTCCTCTCACCCTCTCATCCTAGTCACCTCTCACCCCTCGTCTATCACCTCTCTCCCTCACCCTCTGTCTAGTCACCTTCTCCTCCCTGCGACCCACTCTCGTCTAGTCATCTCTCATCCATCACCCTCTCGTCTAGTCACCCTCTCCCCTCACTACTCTATCTCCTCTCATCCCTCACTCTCTAGTCACCTCTCACCCTCTCGTCTATCACCTCTCTCCCTCACCCTCTCGTCTATCACCTCTCTCACCCTCTCGTCTAGTCTCACCCGGGGTACTTCTCCCTCACCACTCTGTCTAGACTCATCTCTCCCTCACCCTCTCGCTCTAGTCACCTTACTCACCCGTCCTGTCTAGTCACCTCTACATAGATGTAACCCTCTATATCCTCCCTACTAGAATCACGCCTAGTCATCCTCACACTTCCGTTGTTAGTGGGATGCATACCTCATCGTCCTAGTCTCCTCTCTCTCCCTCTCGTCTAGTCACCTCTCTCCCTCACCCTCTCGTCTAGTCACCACTCACCCTCTCGTCTAGTCACCTCTCTCCCTCACCCTCTCCTCTAGTCTCCTCTCTCCCTCACCCTCTCGTCTAGTCACCTCTCACCCTCTTGTCTCATCACCTCTCTCCCTCACCCTCTCGTCTAGTCACCTCTCACCCTCTCGTCTAGTCACCTCTCTCCCTCACCATCTTGTCTAGTCTCCTCTCTCCCTCACCCTCTCGTCTAGTCACCTCTGTCCCTCACGTCTAGTCACCTCTCTCCCTCACCCTCTCGTCTAGTCACCTCTCCCCCTCACCCTCTCGTCTAGTCACCTCTCACCCTCTCGTCTAGTCACCTCTCTCCCTCTTGTCTAGTCACCTCTCTCCCTCACCCTCTCGTCTAGTCACCACTCACCCTCTCATCTAGTCACCTCTCTCCCTCACCCTCTCGTCTAGTCTCCTCTCTCCCTCACCCTCTCGTCTAGTCACCTCTCACCCTCTTGTCTCGTCACCTCTCTCCCTCACCCTCTCGTCTAGTCACCTCTCACCCTCTCGTCTAGTCACCTCTCTCCCTCTCGTCTAGTCACCTCTCTCCCTCTCCCTCTCATCTAGTCACCTCTCTCCCTCTCCCTCTCGTCTAGTCACCTCTCTCCCTCTGGTCTAGTCACCTCTCTCTCTCACCCTCTTGTCTAGTCACCTCTCTCCCTCTCCCTCTTGTCTAGTCACCTCTCACCCTCTCATCTAGTCACCTCTCACCCTCTCGTCTAGTCACCTCTCTCCCTCACCCTCTCATCTAGTCACCTCTCTCCCTGACCCTCTTGTCTAGTCATCTCTCTCCCTCACCCTCTCGTCTAGTCAACTCTCACCCTCTCGTCTAGTCACCTCTCACCCTCTCATCTAGTCACCTCTCACCCTCTCGTCTAGTCACCTCTCTCCATCACCCTCTCGTCTAGTCACCTCTCTCCCTCACCCTCTCGTCTAGTCTCCCTCCATCCGGGGGTAGGGGTGGGGGGTTGCCTTGACCGCTGCCTGTTCAGATTGAGAGACTCTTAGTAATTGCGTCGTTAGGCAGGACCAATGGGAGGGGGCCGCCGACTGCCTGTCCACTTAGCTCTGATGAGCCAGCTAAACACTGTATCAGTGGTTGATCCATTTAACAGATAGAATGTAACCCCTGCTTTAGTTTCCTTCTAGAGATCAGCGCCGGAGTAATGGGCCGTTGGATCACAATTAGTTGGGGGGTGAGGGGGGGGGTGGGGGGGATTGATTAGGTCAATCTTGTCTAGTCTCCTCTCTCCCTCACCCTCTCGTCTAGTCACCTCTCTCCCTCACCCTCTCGTCTAGTCACCTCTGTCCCTCACGTCTAGTCACCTCTCTCGCTCACCCTCTCGTCTCGTCACCTCTCTCCCTCACCCTCTCGTCTAGTCACCTCTCACCCTCTCGTCTAGTCACCCCTCTCCCTCTCGTCTAGTCACCTATCTCCCTCTCCCTCTCATCTAGTCACCTCTCTCCCTCTCCCTCTCGTCTAGTCACCTCTCTCCCTCTGGTCTAGTCACCTCTCTCTCTCACCCTCTCGTCTAGTCACCTCTCTCCCTCTCCCTCTTGTCTAGTCACCTCTCACCCTCTCATCTAGTCACCTCCCTCCCTCACCCTCTCGTCTAGTCACCTCTCTCCCTCACCCTCTCATCTAGTCACCTCTCTCCCTGACCCTCTTGTCTAGTCATCTCTCTCCCTCACCCTCTCGTCTAGTCAACTCTCACCCTCTCGTCTAGTCACCTCTCACCCTCACCCTCTCATCTAGTCACCTCTCTCCCTGACCCTCTTGTCTAGTCATCTCTCTCCCTCACCCTCTCATCTAGTCAACTCTCACCCTCTCGTCTAGTCACCTCTCACCCTCTCATCTAGTCACCTCTCACCCTCTCGTCTAGTCACCTCTCTCCATCACCCTCTCGTCTAGTCACCTCTCTCCATCACCCTCTCATCTAGTCATGTCTCTCCCTCTCATCTAGTCACCTCTCTCCCTCACCCTCTCGTCTAGTCACCTCTCACCCTCTCGTCTAGTCACCTCTCTCCCTGACCCTCTTGTCTAGTCATCTCTCTCCCTCACCCTCTCGTCTAGTCAACTCTCACCCTCTCGTCTAGTCACCTCTCACCCTCTCATCTAGTCACCTCTCACCCTCTCGTCTAGTCACCTCTCTCCATCACCCTCTCGTCTAGTCACCTCTCTCCCTCACCCTCTCGTCTAGTCTCCCTCCATCCGGGGGTAGGGGTGGGGGGTTGCCTTGACCGCTGCCTGTTCAGATTGAGAGACTCTTAGTAATTGCGTCGTTAGGCAGGACCAATGGGAGGGGGCCGCCGACTGCCTGTCCACTTAGCTCTGATGAGCCAGCTAAACACTGTATCAGTGGTTGATCCATTTAACAGATAGAATGTAACCCCTGCTTTAGTTTCCTTCTAGAGATCAGCGCCGGAGTAATGGGCCGTTGGATCACAATTAGTTGGGGGGTGAGGGGGGGGGTGGGGGGGATTGATTAGGTCATTATGATAATATGGAGGCTTTTATGGAAATGCCAGTGTAATTTGCAGAATGTGAGCAACCGAGTGGGAGGGGGGAGGGAGGGAGGACGGAGGATGTGCTTGTAAAAGAAAGGGAGAGAAGAACTGGTGGGGGGTGCACTTGTGTTTGTGCATGCGTTTGTATGTGTAGTTTTTTTTGGGGGTGGGGGGGGATGGGTATTTGAGCGTGACTCCCTTTATTGCACTGAAGAGGTTTGAGTGTGTCTGAACAAGTTTCAGCTTTTGTGCTGCTTTTTTAACTACACTTCTTTTTCTCCGTGTGTGTTTGCAGTGTGTGTTTGCGGGTGCATCTCTCCATGTCTGTCCATGTGTGTGTTCTTGTATTTCTATACTATGTCCTCACAAGAATAGAAAAGTGAGGACATTTGCCCATCCTCACTTTGTTAAGGGGCTATTTTAGTAATAATAATATCATCATTAAGATTAGAAGGATTGGGTTCAGGCGTGTAGACGTGAAGGTTTGAATTAAGGATCAGGGAATGAACAGTGTAGTAATACAAACGTGTGTGTGTGTGTGTGTGTGTGTGTGTGTGTGTGTGTGTGTGTCTCCAGGCATGCGTATCCTGGTCAACCTGCTGCTGGACACTCTGCCCATGCTGGGTAACGTCCTTCTACTCTGCTTCTTCGTCTTCTTCATCTTTGGCATCATCGGGGTGCAGCTGTGGGCGGGGCTACTGAGGAACCGCTGCTACCCGGAGGAGAACTTCACACTGTGAGTCTGTGTGTGTGTGTGTGTGTGTGTGTGTGTGTGTGTGAGAGGGAGGAGAGAGAGAGAGAGAGAGAGAGAGAGCGAGAGAGAGAGACACGTTTGTCTGTCAGCTTGCATGTTTTTCTGCCTGCCTGTGTGTGTGTATGTGTGCATGTGTGTGCGTGCATTTGGTGTGTGTGCGTGTGTGTGTGTGTGTGTGTGTGCTGTGTGTGCGTGCATGTGGCGTGTGTGCGTGTGCATGTGTGATTTTGTCACCTCCCTTCTCGTAACCTGCCTCCTTCAATGTGACTCTAGATGATTAATTGCATCATCTACTCAATTTGCTGATATTACCAGAGAGCGACGAACCCCCCCGACCCCCCCCCACCCCCCCCTCCATCTCTACACACTGTCTCACCCCCCCTCCCCCCCTCCCCCTCCCTCTCTCTGTTGAGTGCTGATATAATGAGAGTGATTGCAAACCAAAATTTGCACAATGCAAATATCATTATCTCAGTTGATTCTCCACTTAATTAAAAAACAACGCTGTCTCCTTCCACCTCTCTCTCTCTCTCTCTCTCTCCTCCCCCCCCCCCCACACACACACACCACCAACACCACCATCCACCAGATACCTCTCTTCCTGCATCATTTTCAAAGTAAAGTTCATTCTGCTGCCTGTTCCCAACAGCACCGAGACCATAGCATGTTAGTCTCCAGAGGTTAGAATTCATTTGAGGACCACCCATGTTATCAAAACCACCCAATCATCTGATCAGTAAACAGGGTATCAATAAACCTGTCGTCCTACACGATTGATGCCGTTCCCCTCCCGGCCCGTTGCCCCGTAAAGTAAAGTCACCTTGAGTTGATCTGTATTTGTAGTACAAGGAGGACAAACCTCTTCCTGTCGACAGGACGACGCCTGCCACCAGCCGGCGATGACACATTCTCATGATGATAATTGATTATTGATTAATTTTGTCGCTGATAATTGCATTATGACATTTGCCAGGTGCTTTTGAAGTCTATGGGTGGGTCTATTTTTGTACAATTACTTTTGGAGTGACTACTCTAAATTTTGGATGACTCATGAAATCTGGCTTCTTCTTTTTTAAACTTTTACTTTAATTTTGTCTGTTTTACAAATAAGTCCTGTTGTTCTCGAGCAGATTTTCCAAACCATTTTTTTCCTCAGCACGTCCATAACTACCACTGATAAAAGTTCCCCTCTCCTCAGTGCAGCCTTAAACAATATTATTACCTCATTGACAGAAATGAGAAAATCTACCGCAGTTTATTTTTTATTTTTAGGGTTTCAATCTGTTTGCATGTGTAGGGGTGGATATCGTATCACTGAACTCATTTTTTAGATATTCCTCTCGTTCTCTGAAGCCTCAGGGCCACTTGAGATCGTCGGCGTGTCCCTACGGGGGGAAGTATTCCCGCTTCACCAAATCTCCTCTTGTTTTCTTGCTTGAGAGGACGAGGCCTGCCGAGCCGCTGCCCCGCTTTCTCTCAGAGAATATCGATTGTTTTTTTTCACTTTGGTCCCCAATTTGTTGAACTATTACTTTGTATTGTCTCTTCATCGTCACACATGCCTTAGCAGTGGACTGTGTACATAGCCCATCCTCCCCTACTGCGCGCACACACACACACACACACACACACACACACGCACACGCACACGCACACACACACACACACACGTCCACACACAGACAGAACTCTCCCCGTAGTGTGCCTGATAGAAACACACTCTCACACACAGATTGACAGATAGAGACGCATGACTCACCCCCCAACCCCTCTCTCACACACACACACACACACACACACACACACACACACACACACACACACAGACAGATAGATATCTTCCCTGCTGATACACACACTCCATTGGAATCTGGCGTGATGGAGGTCCAGGCTTCAGGATGCTAACTGACATTCTGTCCCTTTCCCTCTTTGCTGATCTTTAACAATTACAACTGCACCACTTGATTTACTTCACTTCTTTTATTTTCTCATATCTTTCATTCACTCCTTCCCTCCTCCATCCCTCTCTTCCGGGTCACGTGGTATTCCTCTCCTCGGAGGAGGTGCTGTGACAGCGCTGTGTGTTCTCCAGGACCAGAGTTCTGCACTGCAGCAGCTGTGGGATGTTTATTTTGGTGAAAGTGTCAGAAATGTAATTACGCTTCTGTCTCGTCGTTTCAAACAGAAAGAACAAATGTTCTGTTGGTTTCTGCCGACTGTGTGTGTGTGTGTGTGTGTGTGTGTGTGTGTGTGAGAGAGGAGAGTGTGTGTGCCATTGTCTTTGTTTCCACAGCAGATATAAAGATATAAAGATATAAAGATGCTTTCACACATAGACATACACATATGCACACAATCACACACCAACACAGTCTCAACACGGTCATAAAACCTCATGAAATAAGCCCAAACTCTGATTGGAGTTAACAGGGTCACATGTTGTGGCAAGTAAAGAATGTAAAACTTGACTCAACAGAGATTGTCTATATATTCAGTGCTGCTGCTGCCTGTGTGTTGTTATAGACCAGATGTTGGTCCAAAGTAGTTGGGTGACAATCGTACTCGGAAAAAACAAAACCTCTGTAACAATGCTTGGTTTGTCTGATCAATCGGCATCAATCACCCCGAGTTATTTCAATGTCAGACTATTGCCTGTTGCTAGTTGCGTCTCCGTTCACAGTGGGAAACTTTCCGTAGCATGTATTTGCATTTGACGACGTTGCATCGATGCTCACTTCACGTCCGTCCATAAAACCTTGGGGTCATTTCCTATAGTTGGTTCAGTTGGTTTGATTGGCATTGCTGTCATCTGAGTAAACACTCAACGCACCCTAAAGCCTGTTACTGGGGAGGTCTAGTGGTTTGAAATAATTAAACGTCAGTCGGATATTTAATCCCGTGCAAATCTAGTAAAGATTTCTGCGCAAATGACCAAATACAGATGATAATATGAATCTCATGCAAATCAAACCTCCTGCAGAACTTTTTAAATGCATTTTTGGCACAAATTTATGTCACTACATTTTGTTTGCTAAATCAGAAAATGACGAATTGTCCAATTTTGACTTCATACAACTACAACTTGGCCACCAGGGGTTTAGTGAGTTTAATTATGCTGTGCAAATTACGTTTTGAGGTTGGCGGGTAATCCATTAATGACATAGGGTTCCTATAGAATACCAGTCCTGCACCAACAAAGAGAAATACAGTTTTTGAAGATTCATATTATCAGGGGACCTCTGTCTTGCCGGTGATTTACGCTACAAGTTTTTACCTCACAGATTACAGAAGACGTCGGATTCACACGGGGATTAAAATCACCAATGATGTCTGTAATTAATACAAATGGAAAAGGGCTGAAGACACCCAGATACCCAGATACTCACCAAAACCATCATTTACCCGGGCAAGTCGACGAATAACACTGTCCCATTGACAGCAACAGCTTCTGGGCGGTTACCACTCTCTCTACTGTCTCTAATGGGATACCTCTTGGTAGCTGGAAACTCAACAAAAGGTTTCGGTTAGTCAGCAAATATGTGAAGATATTTGCTGACTAACCGATCAAGATTGTGATGACATACCACTAAGAAAATAGAGAGAGCCCAAACAAACGGCTGTGATTCCACGGCTGGAGAGCGAGAGCCCGGAGAGACCGAACCCACGGCCAAGCGTTTGATTAGGCCTGGCTGGGCTTCATGGGGGAGTGGGGGGGGAGTGGGGGGGAGTGTGCCACGCCGAGCCCAGAGAGAAAATAATGATCTGATGAGAGCTTTGGGGTTGGCCGTCACCATGGTAACGTATCCAGAGATGAGGGTGAGAGGGGGGGATGTAATTATGGGATGTTTGCACCCACCTGAGATTTCAGTAATGCACCCGATGTTGATAAATCACACACACACACACACACACATAAATGCAAATTCAAGCAAGCACATAGATGCAAACATACTATCTCATGCACACACACACACACTCACACACACACACACACACACACACACACACGTACACTCCCACAGATTACGCCTTGAATCTAATGCAAACTGTCTGTGACCGTAAATCTGCAATGGCACTTTCTCTGTTGTCACTTGTCCAACATCAGCTCAGGTGTGAAATGAGCGCTGTCTCCCCGCCACCTCTAACACGATCCCCTTAGCAAGCCAATGTCCAATTTGATAATGAGCCAGGAAACACTGTCGCTGTGCATTTGTGACTCCCCGTCTAACACCAGCGCAGACAGACGCACGCACTCATGTATATATATATATATATATATATATATCTGTCTGGTCTGTCAGGGCCCAGATGAGAGAGGAGCGGTGAATCATCCCTTAATCTGGCTCAGTCACGGAGGGAGGTGGAGACGAAGGGATGGGTGGGTGGCCACTGGCCCACTGGAGCAGTTTACTGGCCTGGTCCCCTGGCCTCTGGTTAGCCGGTTAGCATCGAGACGAAAGTACAAACGGTGCCAGGCTCACAGGTGAATCAACCAACAGGAAATCACACACAGGCACTCCGGTTCATTCATGCACACACACACACACACACACACACACACACACACACACACACACACATGCAAACACAAACTGAATGCCCCTGACAACCGGAGATTTTCTGGGCTAACGCGTTTGAAATACGAGCGCTGAGCAAAGGGGCCTGAAGAGGTCAGGACCGGGAGGAGAGGGAAGAGGTAGACGTGACATTTAAAACATCTTTATTGATGCTGCGTTCAAGTCATATTGGATTTACCAGAAATATGAGCTGCCAACTAGGAAAAAACTTTCCCATCAGCCTCCTAGTATCTCCCCCTTCACGTCATGAATCATGGGAATGTGTCAACACAGGTGGCAAATATGACGACGGCAGGCGAGGTAATGAAAATCATAATTATTATCTATATTCACACTAATACAATCAACTCTACGGAAAGCAATCAATATCTGCAGTTCATTTATGGTTGGTTTTAAATTAACTAGCATTAAGCTGTCATCGCTGAGTTAAATGAGTTAAATGGGTTAAATGAGTTAAATGAGTTAAATGAGTTAAATATGTTAAATGAGTTAAATGAGTTAAATGAGTTAAATAAGTTAAATGAGTTAAATGAGTTAAATGAGTTAAACTTGTTAAATGAGTTAAATTTGTTAAATGAGTTAAATGAGTTAAATTAGTTAAATGAGTTAAATATGTTAAATGAGTTAAATGAGTTAAATGAGTTAAATTTGTTAAATGAGTTAAATGAGTTAAATGAGTTAAATATGTTAAATGAGTTAAATGAGTTAAATATGTTAAATGAGTTAAATGAGTTAAATGAGTTAAATAAGTTAAATGGGTTAAATTTGTTAAATGAGTTAAATTTGTTAAATAAGTTAAATGAGTTAAATGAGTTAAACACGTTAACGCCAATGTATTTTATTGTTGGCCATCGTAAATTGTAGTTTGGTTCTTCGTCAGTTGAGTGGTCTCATCACCACACACATAAACCTCACGGTATTGATCCCCCGGCAAGTTTTCCCATCTATCAAACTGATGCGCCATGCCAACCGTTATTGGACTTTACATCTAGTAGGATGCAGGTGATGCACAAGCTAGGACTTGGACTTAGCTAGGACGATTTAACGTTTAAACTAGCCAACATTTGAACTTAAAGCGTACTCAATTTCAACCGGGACACTATTTTTTCCCCATAATATCAGAGATTATGAGAATCCAGTTCATTGCTTCACTGCAGAGCCTCTTACATCTTGCCTGTCAGCGTGCACGGCTCTGCCACTGTAACCCTGCAGGGACTTGCTTTTGGTTTAACTGGTGCAACAGGCTGCAGATCCCTCCAGGGCAGCTTGTGTCCATATGGGACGATGGAGAGAGGAAATGGAAGAGTTAAAGAGTCAGAGGGGAGTGAAGAGGAGTCAGACCGACAGAAGGATAGAGTAGTATCCTCTCTCTAGCCTGGTCGAGTTAAAGAGTCAGAGGGGAGTGAAGAGGAGTCAGACCGACAGAAGGATAGAGTAGTATCCTCTCTCTCTCTAGCCTGGTCGAGTTAAAGAGTCAGAGGGGAGTGAAGAGGAGTCAGACCGACAGAAGGATAGAGTAGTATCCTCTCTCTAGCCTGGTTGAGTTAAAGAGTCAGAGGGGAGTGAAGAGGAGTCAGACCGACAGAAGGATAGAGTAGTATCCTCTCTCTAGCCTGGTCGAGTTAAAGAGTCAGAGGGGAGTGAAGAGGAGTCAGACCGACAGAAGGATAGAGTAGTATCCTCTCTCTAGCCTGGTTGAGTTAAAGAGTCAGAGGGGAGTGAAGAGGAGTCAGACCGACAGAAGGATAGAGTAGTATCCTCTCTCTAGCCTGGTTGAGTTAAAGAGTCAGAGGGGAGTGAAGAGGAGTCAGACCGACAGAAGGATAGAGTAGTATCCTCTCTCTAGCCTGGTCGAGGTAAAGAGTCAGAGGGTGTGAAGAGGAGTCAGACCGACAGAAGGATAGAGTAGTATCCTCTCTCTAGCCTGGTTGAGTTAAAGAGTCAGAGGGGAGTGAAGAGGAGTCAGACCGACAGAAGGATAGAGTAGTATCCTCTCTCTAGCCTGGTCGAGGTAAAGAGTCAGAGGTGTGAAGAGGAGTCAGACCGACAGAAGGATAGAGTAGTATCCTCTCTCTAGCCTGGTTGAGTTAAAGAGTCAGAGGGGAGTGAAGAGGAGTCAGACCGACAGAAGGATAGAGTAGTATCCTCTCTCTCTCTAGCAGGTCAAACAGGTCAGATCAAACTGCTTCATCTGTCTCTCTTTCACTGTCTGCCCTTTAAATACCGACCCTCAGATAAGAGAGATTACAGTGAGACCTGCTACTCTCTCTTCTCTCCTCCCTCCTCCCTCCTCTCTCCTCTCTCCTCCCTCCTCTCTCCTCTCTCCTCTTTTTGTAATGGCAGATCATTATCAGACACTGCTCTGCTTCTTCTCTGCTCTCCTTTTTTATTCATAATATTTATTTTCCTTTCTCCCTCCCTCCCTCCCTCCCTCCCTCCCTCCTTCATTCATTCATTTTCCCTTCTTACCTTCCTTCCCTACTCCCTTCCTTTCTTTCATCCCTCCTTCCATCCTTCCTCCCTCCCTATCTTCCTCCTTCCCTCTCTTCCCATCTCTCTCTCTTTCTTCCTCCGTCCCACTGGAACCCATTTCCAGTCGATGTACTGGTGCTTTGTGGGAACTGTAGTGCTCATTGTCTGTTCATATTTCTAATACTTACTGCTGGAGTTTAATAGACCTTTTTCATCTGAGTGCCAGTAGAAATTGAAAGCCAGGCTGGCTTCAGTTCTCCATTGACTCCAATACTGTGACTGATTAGACCTTAATTCAATAAAAATCAGTGCTGAGTTGTTTTCTTTGGCCTGATCTTCTCTCTGCATCTCCCTCTGTCATTTTCTTTCCATTTCACCATTACTAACACAATCATCTCTCTCTCTCTCTCTCTCACTCCCTCTCTCTCTCCCTCTCTCTCTCTCTCCCCCCCCCATCTGTCCTTCTCTCAGTCTGTGATCATTATATTTTCTACTTTCAATTCCAATCTTAGACTGCGCAAATGTTGGAAACGACACACAGCTCTGCCTCGCCTTAACTCTCCATAACACACACACACACACACGCACACACACACACACACACACACACAGGAATATACATACAGGCACAGAGACACACCTACGGACAAACACACATGCACACGATCGTGTATATGTGTGTGTACCCTTGTGCATGTGTAATTGTGTGAAAACTGTAAGTGTGTGTGTGTGTGTGTGTGTGTGCATTTCCCTCTCTATGTCTGCATGTCTGTCTACATGCCGGCTGCCAGAAATTTGAGTCATTTTTGGCGTTGGCTGAAGCGTTGATCAACAGGTGAAGTAAACGCCGCAGCAATTTCCAAAACAAAGACATTTTTATTGTTTAGTAATCTAGAGAAAGTTATTGCTGCTGTCTGGATTCTGGCAACAAAAGCCTCTTTCCCGTCTCCAGCTTGTACAAAACCCAGCAGCGAGGATTTGAATTAGTCCAAACAGACCGAATCAAACTCACGTTTTAATTATGACTCGTTTTATTGAGAATAAAAGCACATACAGATTTTTAATTTGGCGGCAACTTGGCGCTCTGCTGCATCGCCCTCTGTGCAACGTAATGAAGGCAGCTGAGTGAGGCAGGGAGCAGCGATAGCATCCCCCCCCTAGCCGGACTGTGAAACAGATGCTGGATGCTGCGCTGATCCAGATGCAGCGGTAGCAGCAACACAGTGCAGCAGGGTAGGGAGGGTGGAGCAGCAGCAGAGAATGAGTGACAGCTCAAACAGACCGCCCCAATTTGAGCTCAGCCGACCAATCAGCTGACTGAGCTGCAGCGTTGAGTTTGTCTGCCTGAACTGGCTGAGCAGGCTTCATCCCATTTATGACTCTTCTTCACTGGTTGGATTTGGAAATGGTTTTAAGATTTTACCGATGACTGAAGTTCGGTTCGGTCTGACTCCTTTTCTGCCTCTCTGAGCCCGAGCATGTCGTCCCTCCTCTCTCACCTGGTCTTTCCTGTCTCTCTCTACTGCTAACTAGCATGTAAAGGCAAAAAAATGTCCATTAGCTGCTGTTTGGAAGTGAATATCTCGGCTTTGTCCCTTCACTTTCTGCACAAACCACTGATGTTAGACGTTCAAAACCACACAAGGAAACAGAACTTATACTTATATTATACTTTTATACTCATACCCCCTTCGGTTGATGGCCCGTTGGTCTCCCCCTAGAGCCACAAAACTTATTGGACTTTCAAATGCTTCTTAAAACCTATTTTATAGACTTTCATGTGACACCTTTTATCCGATTATTTTTACTATTGTTTTACCCTCTTCTATTACTTGTGGTACTTTCTTATATTACTTGTTTTAATTAGTTTTATAGGTTTGATGATATCACTTTTATTTCATTGTCATAAATGTACCTATAATTCCTATAATACACCCATTTCTAACTCTTCTCCCCCCGCCTCACTTTCTTCCCAGCACTACGGGCACCAGCCTGCCGCGGCCCTACTACATGGCAGACGAGGATGACGAGCGACCCTTCATCTGCTCCCTGCCCATCGACAACGGCATCATGTCCTGCTCCGACGTCCCCGCCCGCCGCCAGGGAGGCCGGACCTGCTGCCTGGACCGAGAGGACGCCGTGTACCGCCAGACGCTGGGCCTCAGCCCCGAGCCGCTGGTGAACGGCAGCGTCACCGTGGCGGGGCTCTGCATCAACTGGAACCAGTATTACACCCGCTGTCAGACTGGGCACAGTAACCCCCACAAAGGAGCCATCAACTTCGACAACATCGCCTACGCCTGGATCGTCATCTTCCAGGTATGAGTTTTAGTAAAGGGACTAACATATCGTCAGTGCCGGATGAAAACCTTGTATCTCCATAATGTCAACGATTCAAGAACTAAGATAAACAGTCTTGTTTTTAGCTTGGTGATGCATTCATGAGTTTATCCAATTGGTTTTGAAAAGGTTTCATAACCCATAGAGGAGCAAATAATCCTTCAGTTGAAGTGAAAACATGAAAAAGCGATATGAGCCAACCAGACTGCTTTGTTGTTACGTAGAGACCAACCGGTAACCTCTTGTGTCTGTGTGTGATCTGTGTTGATGCATGAGGATGGAAGCTAGCGCACGGGAGCTGCATGCTTCCTGTTCCTGCTTGAGATGTCATTGAGTCATTCAGAATTGCTTTGTGGGATATAATATTTGTATTTTATATATATATATATATATATACTGTTTTACAGATGGTGACATGCAACAGGTGCTGGATTATTATTTTATTATTATTTTATTTTATTTTATTATTTTATTTTCATAATATGATAATGATAATATTAAAAATTCATATTACGAATGTCATATTTGAACGTAGATGATCTACAGACGTGGTCTCAACTTTAATTTACATGGTTTTTAATGCTGTTCAACGTCCAAATATATATATATATATAATATCGATATAAATAATAAACCTGGAACGCAACGCTCAAAAACACAGAAAAATACATTTCTGCTGTAGTGTGCTGTATTGAAGTTGCTTTAAATTCAAGGGGTATTGGAGCGTGGCGTGGTGAGGTCTCTGTCAGCTCTCGGTGGATTTCCAGTGAATGTAAGTGTTGTTTTCTACTGGTCTCAAATCTCCATGACTGGTGACCAGTGGGTGTCTCTGATTCTGCTGCAGGTGATCACACTGGAAGGCTGGGTGGAGATCATGTACTATGTGATGGATGCTCACTCCTTCTACAACTTCATTTACTTCATCCTGCTAATTATTGTAAGTCGCACACACACACACACACGCACACACACACACACACACACGCACACACACACACACACACACACACACACACACACAGCAGAAGTTGGAGCCAATTTACTTTGTGATTTCCTGTTTTTGTTGCCAAGGTTTTTGTTGACTGCAATGAAACGCTGTCACTCCTCTCTCTCTCTCTTCTCTCTCTCTCTCTCTCTCTCTCTCGTTGTCTCTCTCTCTTTCACCTACATGAACATGCAGACACACACACAAATCTAAACACACACACACAAACAAACACACACAGGGCTGACAGTGTGATAATGAAAGCTGGTCTGAAATCCCTCAGTAATCCCCTTTGCTCTGATACAACACTTGTGCCCCTTCATGGATAAGTGTCTCTGTTCGTTTGTGTGTGAGCATTCACGTTGTGTTTGGCTCAGTATATTTTGCAGCCTGTCAGAGAGTGTGTGTGTGTGTGTGTGTGTGTGTGTGTGTGTGTGTGTGTGTGTTATCATAATGCAGTGTGACTGCCAGTCCCGGCCGCTTCCCTAACCCAGGGGCTGCCTTGTCTTTTTATTATACTTTTAATTGCTGCCTTCAGATTCAGATACAATCTCTCTCTCCCTCCTCTCTCATCTCTGCAGCCCTCCCCTCATCCTCCCAGCCTTCATTTAATTTTCCCTCGCTCTCTCCATTCATCCATCCATCCATCCATCCATCCATGTTTCCTATTAATCCGTCCCTCACTGCTCCCCGTTTTTCCCTTCTTTCCCTTCATCCATCCATCCTTCCTTTGCTCCTCTGTCTCATCCATCCATCACTGCTTCCCTATGTCACCTTCCTCTGATCTACCCTCTCTCTCTCTCTCTCTTTCTCTCTTCATCTATCCATCCTCCCATTCTTCCCCCCAATTCCTTGCTGAGCTATATAATGAACATCATTCATGTATCTGTCACCCGACTCACAGTCACACACTTCCAAACAGACACAAACACAGAGTGAAAGGCCACATTCCCACGCTCTTTCCCAGATTAGCCCTGGGACATTATCTTCTCCATCGAGCTCTATAAATCTCCTCACTGCAGATGGATCCATGACACAGTGGTCGCCTTTTGATCCGAAACCATCACTGGAGGAAAGGGAGAAAAAGAGGGATTGGGGGAGGGAAGGAGTGAGCGAGGGAGCATGTAAAGGATTCTGTCTCTCTCCACTGTGTACAATCATAGCTTAGCACTAGTTACATGCCTGCCAGCTGTGAGCGTCTTGGCAAATGAAAATATAATACTGAAAATGTTTTTCGAAATGATAGAGCTGACCTTATGAGGACAATCAGGGAATCTCACTTTGATCTCAAGGATTTTGACAGGAATTAATTTTCCTGTCTCTCATCAATACACAGGATAAGATGTTACCAACTCTTGTGCCAGACTCCAAACACTCATAGAAGTCCAATTATAAGAATGAGACAAAACACACCAAATGAACACCATGTGTCACCATGAGGTCACACTGTCATAAATCTACAGTGTCATTCGTCAGGTGGCACCATACGCTTGCTACCTACTCTAGCCAATAGTACTATGTAGCATTTCATTGAGGTTATCAAGTGGGCACCTTCCTTCACTGAGTTGGGCCCACCACACCTCAAGAAGGCTCAGGGGGAAGAGAACCCTGTTGAGGGTAAAGGACAAAGGGATATGAACGCTGTTTAGGGTAAGGGACAGAGGGATACGAACCCTGTTGAGGGTAAGGGACAGAGGGATACAAACCCTGTTGAGGGTAAGGGACAGAGGGATACAAACCCTGTTGAGGGTAAGGGACAGAGGGATACAAACCCTGTTGAGGGTAAGGGACAGAGGGATACAAACCCTGTTTAGGGTAAGGGACAGAGGGATACGAACCCTGTTTAGGGTAAGGGACAGAGGGATACGAACCCTGTTTAGAGTAAGGGACAGAGGGATACAAACCCTGTTGAGAGTAAGGGACAGAGGGATACTAACCCTGTTGAGGGTAAGGGACAGAGGGATACTAACCCTGTTGAGAGGTAAGGGACAGAGGGATACTAACCCTGTTGAGGGTAAGGGACAGAGGGATACGAACCCTGTTGAGGGTAAGGGACAGAGGGATACTAACCCTGTTGAGGGTAAGGGACAGAGGGATACTAACCCTGTTGAGGGTAAGGGACAGAGGGATACGAAACCCTGTTGAGGGTAAGGGACAGAGGGATACTAACCCTGTTGAGAGTAAGATACAGAGGGATACAAACCCTGTTGAGGGTAAGGGACAGAGGGATACTAACCCTGTTGAGGGTAAGGATACAGAGGGATACGAACCCTGTTGAGAGTAAGGGACAGAGGGATACTAACCCTGTCGAGGGTAAGGGACAGAGGGATACTAACCCTGTTGAGGGTAAGATACAGAGGGATACAATTTAGGGTAAGGGACAGAGGGATACGAACCCTGTTGAGGGTAAGGGACAGAGGGATACTAACCCTGTTGAGGGTAAGATACAGAGGGATACAAACCCTGTTGAGGGTAAGGGGACAGAGGGATACTAACCCTGTTGAGGGTAAGATACAGAGGGATACAAACCCTGTTGAGGGTAAGGGACAGAGGGATACTAACCCTGTCGAGGGTAAGGGACAGAGGGATACTAACCTGTTGAGGGTAAGATACAGAGGGATACAAACCCTGTTGAGGGTAAGGGACAGAGGGATACTAACCCTGTTGAGGGTAAGGGACAGAGGGATACGAACCATGTTGAGGGTAAGGGACAGAGGGATACTAACCCTGTCGAGGGTAAGGGACAGAGGGATACGAACCCTGTCGAGGGTAAGGGACAGAGTGGTTTTAATGCTACCTAGCTAGTAGTACAAACCCCCCTCTATACAACACAATACCAAAAAACTCTCAACTTCACTCAACAAAGTTGAGTTCACCTTAGCGTGCTCCCCAGCTAATGTGCTTTCTTGTCATCCATAACCACTCACTTGTTCCTGCTTTATTAATGCTCTGTCCTCGAATGCCCAACTCAGCTAGCAGTGCGAAAACAGACTTTGCTACGAATCCCTCAACAAGAAACTTCCTCCGGCCGTTCCAGCCTCGCTGTTCTGCCTCCGCCCGCTGCCATCTAAATCTCTTCCGCTCATTGGCCTCGTCAACTCAGTCTTCCCCGGGGGACCATAAGCTCAATAAAATAAACTATGTTCCTCGCCTCTGACCACAACAGAAAGTTAAAGTGCTGCCTCTGCTTGCTGCACTGCATCTTTTGGGTTCCATTAGATCCTTTGGCTCAGCCGGAGTCATTTCCAATCTCACCTTGGCTCACTTGTACTCCTCACTTGTACTCCTCTTCTTGTAATGCCTCGTATCACTTCTGAACTCCTGAAATTGACCCTTTGGCTTACATTATAGCATCTTCCTAAGCTTTTGATATGTTTCTCTAACACTGTTGCCACCATTTCCTCATCTATAAGAAACTTTTTGTCTATCACTTTCCCTTTGACGATAGAGATACTCCTTGAATTACTTGTTGAGTAACCTGCTGGGACAGGGAGCTGTCAAATTCATCATCGTCGTATCATCCAAGTCCTGATTGGTGGGCACTGATGGGCATTGGTGACCTCCATTGCCATAGCCTCCCTTGCCATAGTAAAAGCTAACAGGGAAATTGTACACCCTGCCATACTGCCTTTTTCTAGATGCTTCCATGCTGTATAGTGTACTCTGCAGTGGTAAAACAGAGTTGAATGTCTAAGAAGTAAGCTTTAACTAACTTCCTCATAATATCTGGCACTCTGGCACAACAGACTGTGTGGTACTGAGCCGAAAGCCTTTGCCAGATCCAAGAATACAACACAAAGATCTCTTTTCTCACGCTTAGCTGACCTTGGTGCCAAATCACTCTTGTGTGCTCTAAGCACCTAGAGAAGCCTGGAGTTACAACCTTTTGCAGATGTGTCAATTAGCTTATTCTTTGCTAAATAACTAGACAGCCTCCGTGCCACAACACTAAAGAAAATCTTCCCTTCAACATTAGGTAAGCATAGAGTCTTTCTCCTTGGGAAGGAACCTCTCGCCGCTTTACGCCATGCTTTCGGAATAAACTGTTTTTTCCAGGCTAACTTCATGAGCTTCCGTATGAACCTCAGCACATCCGGTGCACTTTTGTACAAACGCTAGGGTGCTATATTAGGTCCCGGGGCCGAAGAAGCATCTTGTACCTCTTTCCACTTTGGCCGGGCTAACATCAAAGTGAAATTCTACCTCTCCAATTGGTGGAATATCTCCTTGTTAAATAATGTTTTCACAGCTCTAAATGAGTATAAATAAACTGAATACTATAAAATGCTATGGCTCGCTCTTCCTTTTTGCTGTTTTTCCTAACGTTCTCTTCTCTCCTTAATGATGCCAACCGCTTCTTCACATCTACCTGCAATATATTTTGTGCCTTCTTTCTCAACTTCTGAAGCCTTCCTCCACCGCCTCCTAAGCTGCCTTCTCTTCCGGATAAGTCTGTCTGTCTCTTGTTGTGGCCTGGATTTAATTACCTCAACACCTGCCTTCTTCCTTATCTCAAGGACACCGAACCTTTCTACTTCACACTCATAAATAATACCCCCCTAACTTACTCTCTTTAAGCTTATCTAACACCCTACTCAAGGCACTATTAATAATTTCCCATTTCCCGCTTTCAGCAGCCCCTGACCATTTTGCTCTAGGCCTCTGAGCAGTAATGTTTTCATTTTTTGACTGACCTGACCTGCCTTCCTCGGTGCCACTGGACCACTTGGACGTCACCCGACTGACTTGACATACTTATAGGAAACAATAATCAACGGGGTCACGTCATTCCCTCTATCAAGCAAAGCAGAAACACCTCAAACATCACCAGACAACCTCTTCACTGTTTTGTGTATCTCAAGACCACCAGCTTACAATTCCTTACACTGGGTTCCTAAACATGTAGCCTTTTATAGAAGCAGAATAAGCATTGTAGCAGCACTTCACTCACTGTTGTTGCGTATCTGTCTGTTATTTCCCCACAAAGAGAGGCGAGATCTGACAGTCAGGCTTTCCTCTGCTTTGTTGCAGCATGTTTTCCAGGCCCGTCTCTTGCACAAAGAGTGGAGGAAAGTGATTTAAGCGTTATTACTCACATGTTGCGTATCTCATCTATATCCCCCGCTTGTTGTGCGTTGCATCTTCTTCTCACCGGCACACAGATGATGAGGCTTTTATTAATGTTTCCTTCCATAGTATATACGACAAAGAGCATGGGGAGATGGGGGGATGAGAGAGAGAGAGAGAGAGAGAGGGAGGGAGGTTCTAGTTATAGTTGCTTTGGCAGTTCTGCTCACGAAACACTCATGCAAATGGAGTGTAGTGGAATTGAATTGAAGAAAGTAAGAGGACGACGATGAGAGAGAGAGAGAGAGAGAGAGAGGTAGAGAGGGATGGAGGGGAAGCGATAGAGATAGCAGAGATGGTGAGAGAGCGACACAGAGAGAGAGAAAGATGAAATGAGAAAGATGAGGCGGAGATAAAACCCAGGGAGAGACAGTGTTGTGTACTGATTACCATCATGTACATCAGCTTACACAACGGGACCCGGTGGTATTAAGGGCTTTGCATGGAAGATATCCGTGCCCTGTGGTATTAAGTTAAACATCCTCAAATGCCTGTTTTTTGTTGCAGAAAGTATCAGTGCAGTAAGCCCAGTCATCGCTGTTTAAGCTCTCCCCTATTGTCCCCGCTTACACCTGGTGTTAACATGCACCTCGTACCCAGATTGCGCCTCGATACGACGAGCAGAGTTTAAGCTGCACGAGGCCCCTTTGCATGGCGGCAGCCCCAAATGGCAGCTTGAATTTTGACGGCTGCAATACCAGGAAATCCTTTCATTTGACAGTCAGTAAACTACATTTCCTCTTGCTGCTACATTCCACACACACACACACACACACACACACACACTCACTAATCTAATAGCATTTCAGAGGCTCCAGCAGAGTGTGAGTATAAATATTTGATGGGATCAGTGAGGGTGCTGGATGGGCGCTGGGACCCGTCGCCTCCCTTTCAGTCCCTGAGCCAAGAGGACTGGCATGGAAACCAGCCGGTCTGACCACAAATCCCTGCTTTGGATCAATAAGGACCAGGCAGAACACACACATATGTCTGCTTACACACACACACACACACGTACACACACACTTGTACACACACACTTTTGATCCAGCTCTGGCAGGGTCTTTGTCAGAGTGGGTCAGATGGAGACCAGAGGGGGGTTATCAGGCTTCACAATCACTATTGATCACAACCTAGAGAGCACTGGAGTTTATCCCCCTCTCTCTGTCTCTCTCTCTCTCTCTCTCTCTCTCTCTCTCTCTCTCTCTCTCTCTCTCCTATATCTGTTTCACCCTCAATCTCTCTCATCCACGTCCTTTCTTTTTCTCTCTCTCGCCTCCTGATTATAGAAACCTCAAGTCTACATACCACAAAACATCAGAGTTTTTATAGTTTGGGATTTTTCATTAGTTTTTATTTTCATATTGTTTTTAATTTTTATTTCAACCAATAAAGCATTTAAAATACTATTTTTTTAAACAAGCAAATTGATTCCTTCTTCTTCTTATGCCAGGTGGTAATTGCCACCCAGTTACACAATACATGATGATACCAGCATACAGATGATACCATGATACCATTTATTGTCCAGAGGGAAATTAAATTTGGTAGAACAGCACAAAACAATAAAGCACCTTCTTGGTGCCGTGGTACATCAAATGCAACAGCAGACAACATTCACAGTTAAAGGAATAATCTGCAACATTTTCACATAAATGAATGTCCATTTTCTTATTGTTTATCGCTGATGGATGAATACAATCGTGATTCAACCTAGTGCATGAAAGGTTTAACATTTGCTGTTCTAAACATCCGGTGTTGAGTCGGTCACAGGAACGTCACAGGAAGACAGTGAAAAAAAATGAGGATCTCGCAGATTACCACTTTAAATCGTCAATGCCAATAATGTGAAGCACAGTACATGCTCAACATACCGTAACAACACTCACAGGATTGGTCTGTAATCTCTATTTCTGTGTCTCTGTGTTCGTCCTCCCAGATCGGCTCCTTCTTCATGATCAACCTGTGCCTGGTGGTCATCGCCACCCAGTTCTCGGAGACCAAGCAGAGGGAGCACCAGCTGATGCAGGAGCAGAGGGCCCAGTGTTTGTCCTCCTCCACCCTGGCCAGCGAGCCGGGCGACTGCTACGAGGAGCTCTTCCAGCTGGTCTGCCACATCCTCCGCAAGGCCAGGAGACGCACCGTCGCCCTCTTCAACATCCTGCGGGGCAAGCCGCGGGGCTTCGGGGGAGTCGGGAGAGGCGGAGGGAGAGGAGAAGGGAGGAAAGGGAAGAACAACGAAGGGGGAGGACGCGAGAGGAGACGGGTGTTGAGGCACGGTAAGCATGGAGTGATGGAAGTGGTGTTTGTTTTTTTTCTTTACTTTTGTGCGCCCATGTCAAACACTCAGCGCTTTTGATACGATCAAAAAGATGTTGTCAAGTGAAAACCTTTTCAGGAACACAAAGAAAGGCAGCCTTGTTATTATTATACGGCTTGACAGAAACAAGAACAATCAACAGAATTGACGTTATGAGGTTTTCACCCGACAGCAACAAAATGCGTGTTGTAGTATTAGGAGTTCATCATAAGTTCATCGTTGAATATCTCTACAGTGTAGGACAACAAGTTTCTAAAACGGTCATCATTTCGTTAACCAAGGTTTTGGCATTCCAGCTATTTTTGAAACTTTGTTGGATCTTATTTTGTAGTGAAGTGATTCATAACGTCCAGCGGTTGGTTGTTTGTAGCCGGCGGCCGGGCACTTTCTCCTTATAGTACCATTTAATAAGAATAGCCAAAATGTGTGTGCTTCCACGTCTGTAGGCACTGTGGGTGTGGCACGTAGTTAGAAGCAGCTGAAGCAATATGAATGGAGAGTTTGTATGTGTGTTTTTTAACATTTATATTGTATATCCAAGTGTTGACTGAGCAGACACGCTCTTGTTCAGCACCACCCTGCTTCACATTCACACAGTTGAACCCATTTATACTTGGGAGCTACCCAGTATCCAGTTTGGAACCAAGTGCCTTGCCCAAGGGCAGCTTGATAGCAGTTTTTGTCAGAGGGAAGGGTGTTTTTAATGGTTGCATCAGCATTTCCTCAATTTAGGTCTACATCAGTCCAATTTTTATACTTTAATATGTACGTATATGTTACGATGTAAGCATAACACAGAACACAAAGTGACACCTGATTAACTCTCAGGAAACACAAAGTTGGTATCCAGATGCATGATGGGTAAAACACCCCCCTGACGCCCTCCATTCGTACCCTTTCAGTTTCTCCTTGCCCCCACCACAATAAACCCGACCACGCCTCCCCCGGTGGCTCCATGGCTCTCGCCGTCACCCCCGCCGCCGACGGCTGCCCTCACTGCACCATGGCCCTGTCGCTCACCGATGGGGCGGGACCGACGAGCAGCCCGGCCAACGACGAAGCGGAGGAGGGAGCCGTGGAGGAGACGGACAGGGAGGGCGTCCAATCTGGGGGCAAAGAGAAGGGCGAGAAGGACAGGGAAGGCGCGGGGACTCCTGGGGGATGTAGTCCAAAGCAGAGCTGCAGCGAGCTGTGGCACGAGGTGAGGATGAAGCTCTGGGGCATCGTGGAGAGCAAGTACTTCAACCGAGGCATCATGATCGCCATCCTCATCAACACCATCAGCATGGGCATTGAGCACCACGAACAGGTACAGACAGCTGCAGGTATTCTCTGTGTTGTGTTCAGACTCTTTCCGTGGTTTTGTTTTTCTTAGATTATGATGTATTGCGTCAAGGCTGAATGGAAGCAGTCCGTTTGGATGAAATGTCCTCGATATCACAAAAAGTGTTTCCTGCAAGTGTATGCTCTCTTGATGCAGGAAGGTTTTTTGTTGATAAGACAGTTATGGGAAGATTTGCAATCAAAATGCATTTGTTGAATCAAGATCAAAAGCTTTTGATATTCTGAAATGTTATCTGTAAAATACCAAGCCCTACCAGAAATGTCACGTCTGCTTTCTCTCCCATTTATAAGGAGTTCATCATGGTTGCATTACAATTTTGTCAAGTGCATTTCTTTGTGTTTTTGTGGTTTTTTTTGACATTCATGAAGCCAATTTATTTTTATTTGGAAGTGCAAAAAAGAGTAAAATTTGTTGGATAGTTGGATAGAAACATAACTTGTCAGAATTCAGAATTCTGTCTGAATTCAATTTTCAATTTAAAATCAAAGAATTGTATTGCCACCTTCGGCCGATATCTCAACAAGCTTGTCAGCCGAGAAGAGCCTGCCTCATGACCGTTGGCCATCAACAGCCAATCAGATTTCCGTGCTTCCTTGATTTCATAAGCAACAGTTGTGCCTGGCAAGTGCAAAATGAATGAGAAGTTGATTACAGTCGTTCAAAGCTCCCCAGTTCTCTACAACCTTCATTTGAAAGACTAGAGGAAATGATTGGAGAACACCGTTGGGGTCGATGGTGAGCTCTGAAGTCATTTCATTGAGTTTTTCTGTTCATTTTTGATTCATTCTATCTAATTAGCACTTGCTATGTCAACTCGTCAAAAAGATGCTGTGAAAGGAAATACCAAAGCAGCACAGAGACGTTGACCGTTCAGACCACTACCTCTTGAACCATTCACAGTCTGTCAGAACAGAGCGACCCATCAGCCCATCACTTTCTGTCCCTCTCTCTCCAGACACCTCCTCATAGCATACCTCTCTATTTTCTGTCTGCTGTCCAGCCATGCCTCTCATATATACTTCCTTCTCCCTCTGCCCCAATCCCTTTCCGTGTAATGCGATTTCCCATCCAGCTGGGTGGACATGCCGATGCTGAGTTTAGCCTGGAGGATGAGGGCAGGGCCACTGGACCATAATCCTCCTTTACCAAGACAGTGAAACAGGATCCCCTCTTGCTCTCTTACACCTTTGGCATGCTCATGTCTCTGTTTTCCCCCTCTCACTCTTTTGTTCACCATCGCCCACTCACTTCTTCCACCGCCGCAGTGATGGGGTGTCTCTCATCTCGGGGGCAGCTAAAAATAGAGATAATCAGAGAGAGACAGAGAGAGAGAGAGGGGGAGAGAGAGAGAGGGAGAGAGAAACTGGGAGAGGTAGCTCCTTTAATAGGGAGGAAATAGAGAGTGGGGATGTCTATGGTTACACAGCCTGCTTAACATACTGCACACACACACACACACACACACACACACACACACAGTCATGCCTCCATCTGTTTGAACAGCGGTATCAGAGGCTTAATCAATCTCATTGCTCTGATCCTGATCCTGTAGCAGCCTGAAGATAAGCACTTCCACCTGTTCTGCTGCACCTCAGGTCATATCCCACTGGTGTGGGATCAGCTGATAACCAGGGTGGGAAACCACCAGCAGCTACCAGACAAATCCTGGTGAATCCATGGCTGCGTGGCTGGTGAGTTTGTCTACTCCACCAGACACTCTGGCAGGTAACCAGCCGTCATTAGAGCAGATTGAGTTTTAGTTCAACAAACACAGCAGAGCTGCTCTGGAGGCAGAAGTAATCTCATTGGTCGAGTTAAATCTCTTTTTTTGGAGTTGGCAAACTTGAAAGGCAAAGAAGGAAGAAGTTTAATATATATATTATAAATTGCAATGTCATTCATGATCTTGGAAGGTCAGCAGGCTAGCTAACTAGCTTACCTAGATAGCTATAGGCTAGTATGGCTAGTTAGTCAGCTAGGCTAACTAACCTAGATAAGTTAGTATGGCTTGATTTTATTTTTCCAGTTAGTAGTCAGACTGCTAGGCTTCAAAATATGAGCTACCTCCTCTCTGACCTCCTTTTCACCTGTCCCCAGCACCTTTACACACACACACACACACACACACACACACACACACACACACACACACACACACACAGTGTGGCTGAGATACAGACTGTACTAAAAGGACTCAACACCTCTCTCTTCTCTCTCTCTCATGCTCAATTTATGTTTTAACTTTCAATTAGGTTTTAATTAATATTCACTGGTCTGGAAAATAGTTTGGCAAAGTGTTTTTACAACGCAGCTTCAAACATTAACATTATGATGATAGTAACATCATGGCTAAACTGTTTTATTGTTAGATTATGGACATTCAGTGGAAGGTGAATAGGTACAGATGAGGCAGCGAAGGAGCTTCTGAGACCGATGAACAGTAACATGGACGCTGGTCTACATGCTGAGAAGGCCTGTAGGGCTGTCTGGGTATCTGACTCCTGCTGGTTTACATTCAAACTCTTCAGAAAGCTGCTGTTCCTCCTCTTCTGAACCGGGCTGGTGAATCTGAACATTTCTGATATGAGCCAGTGTGGCTGGTGGAGAAAGAAAGGTTTGTTTTCTGACCTGCTGATGATGCAGACATTCAGTGTAGGAATGACTGACTGAAGCGTCTACAGTTTATGGATCACTAATGCTCTTTGTTGAGTTTCCTTTTTTTCACTCAACTGCTAAAATAAGTGCATATAAGTGCATTAGTTTAAAATGAAAAAGCCAAATAAAGTGTATTTTTCAGATTCCTAATACCTGCCTTAATTTTTGTGGAGGCCAAATTGCTCTTGATGATTTTAAAGAGTAACTCCTCTCTAGGTGTAGACGGTTTGAAGGGGAGGAAATCACCGGTAGTGATGATAATGATACCATGAAGTCAGTAGTGTGATGTGGAGTAACGCTGCAGGGCGACACCGCTGCATTCAACCAACATCACACTTTTAGTTTAGTTTGGTTTAGATTATCTTGCTTTAATTTTGTTTAGTTGTTTTGTTTTATTTTGTTTCTTTTAGTTCGTATTGTTTGCTAGTTTGCGTTCATTTCGTTTACTTCAGTTTTGTTTTGTTTCATTTAGTTTAGTGAGACAGACTTTTTTTTTGGTTTGCTTTAGTTTTAGTTTGTTGTTGTTGTTTTATTTTTTCCCAGTAGGACACACACAGTGATTAAACACAGAAAGAGGAGGACAAAACAATCCAAAGTCAGTGGCGGCGATGACGAGTGCAGACTTGTTCACATCTTTGCTTTCCTAAATCTCTGGGCAAAAAATGCGACTTCTCTGTGCGGCTTCAAATCACCTTTCATTTCATTCCATACATCAGCCGACTGGAGAACACAAGTCTTTAGATCTGGTCGCAGGTCTGCGGTAATGAGATGGCTGTAATAGATCTCCGGGGGCTGTTGACGCTGTTCGGCTGATCTGCAAACAGCGGTCAGCCATCACATTGTTACCGACACCGGTGGGCACGCATCATTAGCCTGTGTTTTCACACTGCTAAACGCTCATTAGCACCGACAAACACACAAATACGTGCACGCTCATGTACAAACAGGCGCGCGCACGCACACACACACACACCCCCCCCCCCCCACACACACACACACACACACACACACACACACACACACACATAAGGCGCAGTCCCCATTGATTCTGGGCTGGTGAAATGTCAGAAGCGTCATTGCTGAAGTTACACGGGCGCTCTGTGGAATAGAGATGTGCTGGAAATCACGACCAGGCCAAATTTAGCCGTGTGTGTGTGTGTGTGTGTGTGTGTGTGTGTGTGTGTGTCCTTATATCCATTTATATAGAGAAATGGGGAGGAGACTGAAATAGAGTCAAAACAAACTCCCGTCCTGCCTCCATCCTGCCACCAGCCCTGCATCCTATTCTCTCTCAAATGTTGGAGATAAAAATGTTGTAACTCAACTCTAATCTTTCAAACTCGCCACACTAATATTTTCATCCTCTGAGTTGAGTTGAATTTTCCCCACTGAGCAATCTGATGTTCACTAGCCGTTTAAAAGGTTTATAGGATAAAATGAAGCTATAAAGGGTTTAAAAGAATAAGATAAAGATTACAAATATTAAAGCGTTATCTTCTCTGGTGGATATTTTTTTATTTTTACAACTGTTTGTGTATTGTTTAAATAAGTGTGTGTGTGTGTGTGTGTGGCGAGGGGTGTGTCTACAAGCTGTTGTGCCACTCCTTGACCTTTCCACCAATCGATTTTGGAGCAGTCGATCCACAGAGAGTGAAGTGGCTGATAACAAGACAAAGAGGAGAGAAAGAAGAGAACGACAGAGAGGGATGGATAGATGGACAGAGAGGGATGGAGAGATGGACAGAGAGGGATGGATGGACAGACAGAGGGATAGATGGACAGACAGAGAGGGATGGAGAGATGGACAGAGAGGGATGGATGGACAGACAGAGGGATAGATGGACAGAGGGATGGATGGATGGACAGAGAGGGATGGATGGACAGACAGAGGGATAGATGGACAGAGGGATGGATGGATAGACAGAGAGGGATGGAGAGATGGACAGAGAGGGATGGATAGACAGAGAGGGATGGATAGATGGACAGAGAGGGATGGAGAGATGGACAGAGAGGGATGGATAGACAGAGAGGGATAGATGGACAGAGGGATGGATGGATAGACAGAGAGGGATGGAGAGATGGACAGAGAGGGATGGAGAGATGGACAGAGAGGGATGGATGGACAGACAGAGAGGGATGGAGAGATGGACAGAGAGGGATGGAGAGATGGACAGAGAGGGGTGGATAGACAGAGAGGGGTGGATAGACAGAGAGGTGTGGATGGATGGACAGAGGGATAGATGGACAGAGGGATGGATGGATGGACAGAGAGGGATGGATGGACAGACAGAGGGATAGATGGACAGAGGGATGGATGGATAGACAGAGAGGGATGGAGAGATGGACAGAGAGGGATGGATAGACAGACAGAGGGATAGATGGACAGAGGGATGGATGGATAGACAGAGAGGGATGGAGAGATGGACAGAGAGGGATGGATAGACAGAGAGGGATGGATGGATGGACAGAGAGGGATGGAGAGATGGACAGAGAGGGGTGGATAGACAGAGAGGGATGGATAGACAGAGAGGGATGGATGGATGGACAGAGAGGGATGGAGAGATGGACAGAGAGGGATGGATGGATGGACAGAGGGGTGGATAGATGGACAGACGGAGGTCAGGGTTCAGCCATGTGAAGTCTCCTTTTGCATTTTCAGTTCTTGTCAGTAATCTATTACACTTGCTGTGTGTGTGTGTGTGTGTGTGTGTGAGAGTGGATACTAGGTTTATTCCCTCCATGTATTGATTGACTGGGACGGCTTGTGGTTGGTGAATGTTTGACCAGTAACGTCCTCACACTCTCTGTCTCCTCTCCTCTCCCCTCCTCTCCTCTCCTCTCCTCTCCTCTCATCCTTTCCTCTCCTATCCTCTCCTCTCCTCTCCTCTCCTCTCCTCTCCTCTCCTCTCCTCTCCTCTCCCCTACTCCCATCTCCTCTCCTCTCCTCCTCCCCTCCCCTCCCCTCCTCTAATCTCCTCTCCTCTCCTCTCCTCTCTCTTCCTCTCCTCCCCCCTCCCCTCCTCTCCTCTCCTCTCCTCTCTCTTCCTCTCCTCCCCCCTCCCCTCCCCTCCCCTCCCCTCTCCTCTCCTCCCCTCCCCTCCCCTCTCCTCCTCCCCTCCCCTCCCAGCCTGAGGAGCTCACTAATGTCCTGGAGATTTGTAACATCGTCTTCACCAGCATGTTCTCCTTGGAGATGATCCTGAAGATCACGGCGTTCGGCTCGTTCAGCTACCTGAGGAACCCCTACAACGTCTTCGATGGCGTCATCGTGATCATCAGGTACGACTGGAACGCTGTGACATTGTTATGAATGGAGTATTTGTAGGCTGTGACACACAGCTGGAGCACCGCTGGAATGGGGTGAGAAAAATGGAGAAGTGCATTAGTATAGTTGGTGTTAGCCAGGCTGAGTACCTCTAGTCCAGCAGCTCTCTACTGCCTGGGCTCATGTCCCTTCTCTGGGGGCTGGTGAAAGGCATGCTGGGAAACACAGGGAATCACTAACTGAAGTACAACTAGACCAGAGGAGGTTGAGGGACCTTAGTCCTTCGGTGCACACTTCATCTCAAAATAACTCCCAGAATGCAACGCCACAGATTGATTGTATATAACAGTAGAGCAGCCAGATGGGAGCGGCGGCAATCAAATCAAGACCGTAGCCATGGAGTCAACAAAAATCAAAAAAAATTTAAAAACTCATTTCCTCACTTCCTTCCATTTGAAAGTAATGAAACAGAGAGACAGTAGAGTGTTTGACATTGATTGTACCCACAGCAGTCGAGCAGCGGCTTCCACTGGGGTACGGCAACACAACTTGGACAAACCACACGCAGAACTGCAGTACACCGTAATACTAGAACTGGTAGTAATAATAAAGTTTAGTTATGATTATGATTACATTTGCTAGTGATTATTTCGGACGGCGGTGCGTGGTTGCCTGTCGTAGCATAGCAATTTTTTATTTATTTATATTTTTATATCAATATATTGGGGGGGACATTTTGAGCATATGTCCCCCCCAATATATTGATATATTTATTATAATTACGTCCCTGAATCAAACATCAGAGGCATTTTCACCAGAGTGCAAGACCGCCTACCCAGCTGCCTCTCACTGGGTGAAAGCCTCCCACCACATCTACGGTTTAACATCCCCCTGACACCACAGTGTATTATGTCCAGTCCTTCTGATGATGTCTTCCAGATCAAAACAGTATTTTTATTTTGACCTGGCAAAGTATATACACAAACTATGAGAACTATCATATGATGTCTAACCCTTTTGTGACAACAGACCACAAACCAATGCTTTAAGTTTGAGCCCAACACTTTAAAACAGGAAAATCGAAGATATAAAGACTAGAATTCCAAAGTCAAAATATCATAAATGCCATTTGGAAAATTAAGACATGACAATCTGTTGCAAAATAAATATGTATTGCTCTTAAAGTGATTTTTACCAACTTTACTTCCAAAATATGTTGTTGAGAAAAGAATTATCTGGGTTTTTGAAACACTAACTGACAAAATTCAGGTATCATGTTTTATTTATGTTGCAGTTGAATTATCCATGTGTTATTTTGTCACGTTGTCGTCGACTCTCTGCCTGGTGGAAATGTACCACCTGTATTATCTGGTTGTCACTCTGTTGCGATGCCAAAGCGTCAGCAGCAAACAGGTTTTTGTCTTTTGTTATTTGTACGTTGAGCTTCAGGTGAGTGTCTGTGGCTTTGATCCGCCTCCCTGTCTCTGATCCCCATTATAACCCGGAGATCAAATACACATCAAAGCTATTCAAACTAAACAAGATCAATTGTGCGGGCCGTCACAGAAGACACATGCTGATTGAACAAATCTACATCTCTCTTCTTGTCTCTCCTCCGCCCTCGTCCTCACCCCTTCATCTATCTGAATGTCCTCAGCTATTCAAACAGATCTGCCATGTAAGAGCTAACACGTAACCGATGCTATTTTGATGTGTGGAGCCTTTGGTAGCCACCAGACACTAAGAAAACACTCCACACTGTGGTGTTCCTCACTGTGGTGTTCTTCACTGTGGTGTTCTTCACTGTGGTGTTCTTCACTGTGGTGTTCTTCACTGTGGTGTTCCTCACTGTGGTGTTCTGCACTGTGGTGTTCCTCACTGTGGTGTTCTTCACTGTGGTGTTCCTCACTGTGGTGTTTCTGCACTGTGGTGTTCCTCACTGTGGTGTTCCTCACTGTGGTGTTCTTCACTGTGGTGTTCCTGCACTGTGGTGTTCTGCACTGTGGTGTTCCTCACTGTGGTGTTCCTCACTGTGGTGTTTCTGCACTGTGGTGTTCCTCACTGTGGTGTTCCTCACTGTGGTGTTCTTCACTGTGGTGTTCCTCACTGTGGTGTTTCTGCACTGTGGTGTTCCTCACTGTGGTGTTCCTCACTGTAGTGTTCTTCACTGTGGTGTTCCTCACTGTGGTGTTCCTCACTGCTCTTCCCAGAGATCACCTGTCAATCAAACAGTGTGTCCAGTACTGTGACGTCTTTCTCCTTGAGATTTTCTGTCGATGGAGTTTGAGTCCCTGTAGGTGGCGCTCTTTTCTTTGTCTGTTCAGCCACGTTGGCTATCGCTGCTCATGCTAACTACCCAGTTCTTCTTCTGTTGATTCCAAACAAACCGCTGTTGCTGAAACATAAAATCCATCACTTCCTGCGCACCAGAGGATTTTTCTACTCGACACCAAATGATTAGAACAGCAAATGTAAAAGCTTTCATGAACTGGATATACTGTAGGTCTTTTTTACATCAACCAGCGACCAGAGAGAATAGCAAAATGGTCATTTCTCTAACATCCCCTGGTTGGTTGGTTGTCTGGTTGGTCTGTCTTCTTCTGCCCAGTGTGTGTGAGATCATCGGCCAGTCCGACGGCGGTCTGTCTGTGCTGAGGACCTTCAGGCTGCTGAGGGTGCTGAAGCTGGTGAGGTTCATGCCGGCGCTCAGGAGACAGCTGGTGGTCCTCATGAAGACCATGGACAACGTCGCCACATTCTGCATGCTGCTAATGCTCTTCATCTTCATCTTCAGGTAAGGTGGTGTGTGTGTGTGTGTGTGTGTGTGGTATTGATGAAGACCGTAGACAATGTGGCCACCTTCTGAATGCTTCTCATGGTCTTCATCTTCAATCTCTATATTCCAATAAGGGAGGAGGGAGGTGGTGGTGGTTGTGTGTGTGTGTGTGTGTGTGTGAGCATGTGTGTGTATGCAGTACTGATGAAGACCATAGACACCTTCATCTTCAGGTAACAAGGGATTCAATATGACCACCTTCATCATCATTATCAAAGCTTTTCAGTTTCAGGGAGACGACAGCGGGAGAATATTGCTTCCACCTTCGTCTACTTGTGTGTATTTGTATGTGCAGGCATCTGTCTCCTTATCTCTGTAAAGCCCTGCACGCCGGCTCGACAGCCGCCATTGAATCCCACACAGAGGGTCACATGCTCCTGCAAAGGCTATTAACCCTGGGTGCACAATGACAAGCAGGCACTTGAAGATCTTTGTAAAAAAAAATAACACTCAAACACTGACACACCATCACACGACCAGCCTGGAGTGTCCTTCAGTGGAACATCAATGGTCATATCCCTCTCTCTCTCTCTCTCTCTCTCTCTCTCTCTCTCGTAGAAGCACTGATTAACATTTATTTTGTTAAAATCCCATAGAAGAGTTAGTAGAAGAGTAGAAGAATTACATTTTTGTGTGCATGCTCTGAGAAAACCATGCACACATTCCACCAATTCCTCTACCAGTTCTTCTGCCATAACTCTCGTATCTCTTGTTCAGAAGGACGAACAGCAGAAGAAGTGGTGGAAGAAAATGGAGGGATGATAGTAGCAGAATTTCATTTTTACATGCGTGGTGTAAGCGCCACAAAACTCATATGTCTACATACTTTCCAGTTTGGTCGGGGAGGGAATCCAGTTGCAGTGTGTACGTATGCTAACCTCCTGTTGCTCCTGTTGCTGTGTTGTGTTCCAGTATCTTGGGGATGCACATCTTTGGCTGCAAGTTCAGTCTCAAGACGGAGGCCGGAGACACAGTACCAGACAGGAAGAACTTTGACTCTCTGCTCTGGGCCATCGTCACTGTCTTCCAGGTAACTAACACACACACACACACACACACACACACACACACACACACACAAACACCTATATACTATATACATCGGCCCTGCTTAGCACAATCTGATCCGCATTAATGCACATGACCTGTGCACATTTGCAGGCTAAGCACACACTGTGCAGACACACTGTACCTTTAATTCAAGCTCTCTGTTAGCATGATGGAGATGCTAGGCTCTATTTGTGTTGTTTTTATCCATATCCTAAAGATTCGGCATGCATGTTTGTGTGTGTGTGTGTGTGTGTGTGTGTGTGTGTGTGTGTGTGTGTCCGTTATTCCCTCAGATCCTGACCCAGGAGGATTGGAACGCAGTGTTGTACAACGGCATGGCTGCCACCTCTCCACTGGCTGCCCTCTACTTCGTGGCCCTCATGACATTCGGCAACTACGTCCTCTTCAACCTGCTGGTGGCCATCTTGGTTGAGGGCTTTCAGGCAGAGGTAAGGGTACCCTGCCCAGAAAGAAGTATTGCCGCATGGTTTCAAGTGTTGAATTAAAAACTGAATTAAAGTGTTAAAATGTGTTAAATACAGTTGTTAGGGGACTTACTTTTTACTTAAGGTTTCTTTGTGCTGCATGTCCACTACAAAACATTGTATTTGCTTTACTAAACTCAATTGGACTTCATGTCCTTCACCAATTGATTTCCTGTTGTCCCTTTTCTTTTGTCATATGGTCATTCAATTCCAGGTAGCATCAATAATGTCTTAAAAACTCTTATATTTGGCTTTCTGAAACTTGCAGACTCCCTGACACCTACTTCAGCACTCATTCCCATCCATTACAAGAAGAAGCAGTGAGGCTGTAATTACAATGTTCCATCTGCATTCAGAGCAGTTTTGGGATATCGGGCATCAAAGGAGCTTTAAGAAATCTGTGAAATAAGAAATTGCAAAGTCCATGAAATCACAAATTATGAAGTCACATTTTCACAATAGAGACGAGCGCCGCTCATCGCACCATCCTCCACCGCTGAGCAGTGGAAAAGACAAGTGGGTGTGGAGGGTTGCAGGCGGGGATTGGAAGAGTCTTGAAATTCCAGTAGGTGGGGGGGGATTTTGTTCCAAACAGAAAGTACAAGCTGGAAAGTGAGTTTTGAAAGCCAGAAATCTCAGCACTTGGGCACTTGATTTTCTAGTGACTTGATTTCCTGCCTTGTTGACACATTGAACAATTCTTTTCCCTAATAGAGAAAAATGGAGTTGTGGTCGAACTCTACTTTGATCAGGGAAATGATTGGTACTCAGTATCAGTCAATATTTCATGTTTATTGTCGGTGTCAGCAGTGGAGATGTGATGTTGTCGCATTTCGAGACGAGACGTAATGAATTCTCATCTCAGTTGGAAACACAGTGGAAGGCGACGCTGTCAATCTACCGCTGCCTCAACTGTCAAACCCAACGGAAAACTGTAGTCTAGGTCAAGTTATGGAAACACTGTCATGAATCAGAAGCTTTTCAATCAGCGGAATTTGATACGCCAAATTAAGATGCATCTGTTGCTGTCTGTCTGAGTCTCTCTCTCCCTCTCTCTCTCTCTCTCTCTCTCTCTTTCTCTCTCTCTCCATCTGTCTCTCTCTCTCCCTCGGTCTCTGTCTGAGTCTAACTAGAGGCTTATTGGTCCGAATTACTTACTCAGATTTGCTTCACAACAATTGGGAGGGGAATCCCTAATCGATGGTCGGCAAAGATTATGTGTTATTTGAGCGATCTGTTGTTTTGATTGAAGATTGAAGTCTTGACATCAGCGGGGAACCAGGAGTCAGCACCATCATCATCATCATCATCATCATCATCATCATCATCATCATTTTAAGTCTTAAAGTGTGTCACCCGTCTTTAACACCCTCCCTCTCTGTCTTGCTTTCCCTTTCTCTCTTCTTCTCTCAACCCTCCTCTCTCTCTCTCTCTCTCTCTCTCTCTCTCTCTCTCTCCAGGGAGATGCCAATCGTTCCTACTCGGACGACGACCGCTCCTCGTCCAACTTCGACGAGAGCGAGAAGCACAACGACTCCCTGAAGTTGTCTGGTGAGCCGACGCCATGTTTCCCTCCCACTCTGACACATCCACGCTGCAGCCTCGATCAATCAGTTCGCTATCCATCAATATGTCTTGGAGCCTTGAATTTGAAAGAACTGACTGAACCTCTGACTTTGCTAACTTCTCTCTAAAACACATATCAGAGTTAAAGTTTAAATAGGGCCTTTCTGCTACCACCCTATCACAGCTACAGGAAGTATTTAACAAGTTCTGTTCCTGAAAAAACGTGAATTTGTCAGTAGAACAGAAATACAGAGGATCTTGCCTGTTAATTAATTTTGACCTTTTGTTTTAATTTTGAGCTGTCAATCATTTAGTGCTTTAGCTGATGTCACTATTTTCAATATCTCATTTTAAAATAGTACGAAACTTTTCAAACTATATAGAAGAAGATCTTTAACATACTCCACAACATCTGTCAATTAAAGCCCACACCAGTTTCATTTGTCCTTGGATTTATTTTAAACAAAAACCTCAATGAGTTACTTCAGCAACAACACACTCTGTTAGTTTGAGTTAGTTAGCTTCCCCCATTTATGTCAAAGCGGAACAATATACACAAAAATGCACAAAATCCGCTTGCATCTCGCATTTCAAGCCGGTGGCCGTTTTCCAGCGAGGCTTATACAAACAGAGGCTGGATGTGCTCAACCCAAAAAACCTAAGCATGACGGAAAATTGAGATGCCAAAAGCTTAACAACTTGCAAAAACTGGGAAAATAGCCAGCGGTCTTAAAAAATGAATGAGCTGCATCTTTATCCAGCAGTCACGGAGGAACCTGTTTCAGTCATGCAGCCTACCTCAACACACCCAGCAAACAAACTGCCTCAGCGAGGATTAAACATGAGCTCGGAGACGAGGGGGAATCGCTTCTATACAGTACTTAGCTACGAGTGGGCTCATGCTGCAGATGAGATGTGATCTCTGGCGGTGCAGCATAAGCAGAAGATGAAAGCCTGCAATGTGTTTCTTCATAGATAGAAAGACAACAAGGTGTTTTTTTGAGCGCTTGCACAGCGAGGAGTCGTACCTTTGCTAGCTTGGCTTCTTTCAGGGTCAACCTGGGTAAGAAGTTTCACTCCCCGCCCCCTCTCTGAATCTGCCTCTTCATCTCGCTCCCCTTCGCTCTCAAAAAGCTTCTTAAAAAGTGAAAATTTGTGGGTGATATTTGACTTAACTTTAAAGTAAAACAGGCTGAGCAGGTGATCCCAGGTGAAAGCTGTGAGTCCTTATTGATTTCACCTGAGATGAGATGATGGTGAGGAGACGTTAAAGAGGGTTTTCAGTCCTCTTGACAATCAGGGATAGGGCTCGTGCAGAATGGGGTGCAGCCCAATCGTAGGAAGGTCGAAGAAATATTCTGTACGCCCAGTGTAGTTTCACTAGACGGAATAAAATGTTGTAAAGGAGAAATCCACTCTAAAACACTTTCTATAAGTACATAACTGACCAGATGATGTGACATCATGTTGAGGCATTTCCAGCAGCTACAATGGAGTTTGATATCAGAACATGTTTCAAAGAGCAAAGGGCTTCTTTCTAGACCGACGTTCAACAATCATACAGGGAGAAATCCATCATAGAAGAGGAGGCGATACTATTTCTCCACCCACAGTAGCCTCAATAGACCAGAATGCAATGCAGCTACAAGACATCTTGCGTCCTGAGGGAAGGGCATGACTCTCACTCTGTTGCTCTTACTATGCTATGGTCAATACTCTCTCCACCTTCACGTATAACCCACAGCTGAATGCAGCAGGTGCACGCCCGTTGTCTTGGGGTTGTCGAAAGTCATAATGGGAAATGTAGGAAATCACTAACTGAAGTAGAAGTAGATGTAAGGGGGGTTGACTAAGGGGAACCTACAACGTGAAGGTCATTACTGAAACCATGCAGAGGGAGTGTTTTCCTGCTTTTCAACCATTCATGACTCTCTTATCTTATTTCTCGCCTCTCTTTCCGACTCCCTCCAGACCCGAGGATCTGTACCCTGACCCCTAACGGCCACCTGGAGCTGGGTGCCATGTCGGGGCCCAGGGGCTCCTACTCCTCAGAGAGACGGAGCTTTGCCATGGAGTCCAGCAAGAGCAGCGTGATGAGCCTGGGCAAGAGCAGCCTGGAGAGACGCTCCTTGTCACTGGTACTTATATACACACACATCCACACACATGAGCAACGGGAATCTAGTGAACTCAGTCAGCGTTTGACGGTTTCCATGCAGCCAATAAGATTTATTGCTAGACCGTGGGCGTGGCCAGCCTATAAGAGCGGATGTCCCTAACTCACTGAGTCACTAAGTCACCGAGTCACTCTGCCATGTCTATAGAAAAGAATGGTGGCGGCTGCCACCGCTGCACACATACCCACACACAGTTGTGAAATATGGCCATTCAGACCAAGGCTGGCCTACGCCACATTGAGGTCCAGCATTGATTGACAGTCTTGTAGAGTAGGACACCAGCTACTAAAGGTACTACACATACAGCAGCAGTGGTGTGGTTAAATAAGTGGTTTCCTGTGGTGTGGGAGACCTGGGTTCAATACCTGGGAAGGAAAATCTTCTTTTCTTCTTCTTTTTTTTAACATCAATCTTTCAGATTCAAGTTCATTGCTATTTGTTGTGAACACAGGGTCCCACACTAACTCGGCATAGGACAGGTTAATGATCCCATTTATGTTATATATATATTTTTTTATGTTAGGTTGTTTCACTAAACAAGAAAGGAATCATATACAAACTAAATCATCGACAGCATTAGTCACGTTCAAGGTACCAGTCCAGGGTCCAGCATGGCTAGTCTTGTTAACACCTCCCCCAGCTTCCCCCCGGTCCCTTAGGTTTGACTTGGTACAGCTGCATCGTGTGCAACTAGCCCGATCTTCCGGATTTAAATCGGATAATCGCTACACCTCCAGTCAACACACTCTCATATATATGGACACACACACACACACACACACACACACTAGAGATGATCAGGCAATATCTGTCCACCGAGTTGCCTATGAAACATTTGGATGACTGCAGCATGCCTGCTTTGTGGCCAGCCAGCAGGAGATTCCTTTTATTTATCTATTTATAAAAACGGTTTCCGTGAGGTTCGGCTCAGCATCCAGTTGCCATGGCAACATCTATTAATTGACTGTTCCTCCGTTCTATTCATCCGCGGAGCGATACAGAGAAACAGAGCGAGAGAGAGAGAGAGGAAAGGACAGAGAGCGACGGTAGGGAGAGTGAGAGGACGATAAAGAGGGGGAGAGAGAGAGAGAGAGAGAGAGAGAGAGAGAGAGAGAGAGAGAGAGAGAGAGAGAGAGAGAGAGAGAGAGAGAGAGAGAATTAGGTGTAGTTTACCTCAGAGGGTCTCATGTTAACACAGTGGGTGTGGGAGGTCCACTCCACTCTGAACTCTCATCCTCTTCTCTCACAGCTTTTTGAAGTTCATTGCGTTCAGAAGGCGCCAATTACATCACCAGTGGCAAAAAGCACTCGATCAATCAGCGTCGAGACAGTTCAGTGGGCGGAGCAAGGCACTGACGCTGCCAGGGTTAGGGGTGCAATTCCCTGTCAAGTTAGGAGTTCGTGCACTGATGGTACTGGACAACACTGGAAACATATTATTCATATATTTCAGTTGGTCTTTTTCACATTTTAGTTATAACTCACACTACTTGCAAGCTTTTTTTTCATCTCAATGACACATATTGTGGACTTTGGTATCAATACACTGCGTGACAATAAATTGTTGCCTGCATAATAGAGAGTGGACACTTTCTGTGCTCGGATATAATCATATTTTGATATATCCAAGTTGCTCTCGGCCCATATAGGGGAGGATTATAGTGGATGCGGTTTGCAACAAAGAAAGAGCTTAAGTGCAGAATATGCAGTGAGCTATACAGTCTGTGAGTGCCAGGAACTGCCTGTGGCCATATAGCGTGGAACAAATTGTCTTGACATTAATTTATAATGTCTAGAGTACAAACACACACACACACACACACACACACACACACACACACACACACACTGTTCCAGTCGGGTGACCCACAGTGCTCTCTGTATTAAACTAGCTGGTGTTTAACTGCTAGCATGAACACTTTCACTAGAGTTTCTATAGAAACTGATGCATACCGCGTACCCACAGGTACATGGCGCCGCCTCAGGTTGTGATTGGCGTCATGTATGTTTCCAAGGGTAAAACATGTAATTAGGCCTGTCACGCTGAGAGGAGTAGACATGCGGAAACAAACACGACGGGTTATGTTCCTCTGAGGGGATTTATACGTGTCAACGGCCTGCAGGGTGCAAACAGGTTTCTATTTAATGTAGGTGGGTAAGTGCCTTGCTCATGGGTGGTCGGGGAGGAAGAGTGTTTCTCATTCACTCTAGTCTCAGTCATTGGTCTCAGTTCAGGGATAGATGTGGCTTCACTGCAGCTACTGAAGCTAGCTGTGTGTGTCTCTGCAGTGTTTCAGCTTTATGTGTGTCTATTCCAGCGCCACGGCCGCAGTTCCGCCTACCACAGCTGGGGGCGCCACCTCCCTCCACAGTCTGCATGGAGCCGCAGGTACACAGGTTTACCTTCAGCTATTGATTTCAGTTTATTACCTACATATCATAATATCAGACCGTTGGTGCTGGTTAATGCTCTTATCCTTCATTGATACTTCATGGGTATTGATCACCTCCTTGATGTATTGGTGCCCTGCAGGTCCAGCTGGAACAGCCTGGGTCGGAGGAGCTACGGGGTCGGGGGGGCTCCTCTGGTGGGGGGCAGCCTCCGTGTGCACAGTACCCACTCCCCCCTCTCCTACCCCTACCCCTGCCGAGCAGGAGTCACTCCTCTCCCACGCGCCCCACTCCCACCATCCTCTGCCCCCGCATCCTCTCCCCCCACCTCCTCTACTCCTCTCCAGACGGTACGCCGCCAGGAGGGACCGGCGGGCCCTTTCCCTGGAGCTCCCGGAGCTGCTCCGGGCCCCCGGCCAGCCCCCGGCCCACCTGGACCCCGGGAGGAGGAGTGGGTCTGGGGCGGGGGGGGTCTATCGCTGGGGGGTCTGGCGCTGGGAGTGGCGGAGGGGTGGACCACCGGGACTGTAACGGCAAGGCCCCGGGTCCCCATGCCCGGCTGCTGGCTGAGGTCTTCCCCCAGCTCAGCGCCCGCAAGGACAGAGGAGACCTGGATGAGGAGACAGACTATGTGAGTGGGAGGAGTCAGCTGACCTGAAGCTTATTGTTTCAAGACCCTCAACATCCTTCTCATCTCCACTCTCTCCTCCTCCTCCTCTTCCTCTTCCTCCAGAGTCTTTGTTTCCGCATCCAGAAGATGATGGAGGTCTACAAGCCAGACTGGTGCGAAACCAGAGAGGAATGGTCCGTCTACCTGTTCTCCCCTCGGAACAAGTGAGTGGACAACTTTAGTTCCACCCCTGAATCTTATATTAATGTAAGAAGTATAATGTTGACGGAGGAGGTTCCCTTTGCGCTCATTGCTGGTATCTCCAATCCCACTGTTGTTCCATCTTGTCCTTTCATAAACCTGCTGCATGTTGTTACCTAGGGACTGACTAATACAGGTTTTTATATTTTTGTATTGAAGCTGCTGATATTTTCTACTGATATTCAGTAGAAATGTATTCTTGACAGAATGGAAACAACATTTACCATGAGATAATAAAGCTCTCCACTCTGAAACCCACATTAATGCCATTTTCTTAAGGTTAGCAGCTCTTTAGGTCAGAGGTGCACCTTTAAATGAAGGATGTATTTACCAAAACAACATCAGAGTCAGAGAAGAACCTCCGGCAGTGGACAACATGACTGATATTTAATAAAAAGCCAATATCAGCCCAATTAGGTTAGGGGGTGGATTCCCACTGGGGCCACTCATGCTGAAAATGAAAACGCCTGGCGCTGTACCGGCTGTAGAGCAACCAGGCAAATGGTTCATCATGACAGATACTTTCATTTTCATCCATGTGAGATTCTCATCAAACTAAAATGAATAGTCACGTCTCCTACAGTGGATTTACCTCAGAGACTGAACTGGTGTGGCTTTTACTTGTTCTCTTAGTTGTGAGTTGGGACCGATGCTCATATTCAGCTGCTTCTTCATGTGTTTCTTAACTGGTGTGAATCATGTTTTGCTAAAGTTACAGTGACTGGGCTCAAAAACTTAAACCAAACTGCAACAGAGTAAAACTTTTTTTCCACCAAAGAAAACAACCCGTAGGTGTGATTGCACCCTCAGCGCGCCTCAGATTGTTTCGGTAGTTGCATTAGTTTGCCCTGACGAATGGTTTCTGCCAGCCCTCCTGCCACGGCGCTGCAGTGCGGTAGAAACCAAGTGTGGAGGGAAAAGACGACGACTCTGGAAGAGAGAGAGAGAGACCGAGTGGCACTGAAAACAAATGGTAGCAGCTCTATCTGGAGAGTGTAGAACAGCGTGCGGTGTAGCCGAGCATTTGTCTGCTCACCGGAAGAAAGCCGGTGTCTGCTGGCTTCACGGCCGGCTTGTTAAAGTGATGTTGTTGCGTGTTATTTCCTCAAAAGCATTTTTTATTTTCTCTAGCCGGTGCTATTGACTTCGGGCTCAAGGCTGTGTGTGTGTGTGTGTGTGTCTGTGCACCTGTGTGTGTGCACCTGTGTTTTTCTGCAACCTTCAATTCACGGCTGGTAGAAACTCCCCTGAACGCAACATAAAAGAAAAATCACTCACTCACACACTCGATTCTCTGCGTGCTGATAGCCACTTAAGGGAAGCCGGGCCCAAGGGCTGTGTTTTGGCACCATGGCAGCTTCCATCTGTCAAGCTAGGGGAGTCTGTCTGGGTGTGTGTGTGTGTGTGTGTGTGTGTGTGTGTGTGTGTGTCTATGTGCATATCTTGTGTGTTGTTATGTGTATGTTTGTGGCTCAGTGCACATATGTGTGTATGTGTGTTTATGCCTTTGTGAGTGTGAGCATGTATACGTGCATGTCTGTTCTTTTTTATGTGTGTGTGTGTGTGTGTGTGTGTGTGTGTGTGTGTGTGTGTGTGCGCACTAACAAGTGTACCTAAGCAGAATTAAAGCAAGGATGCAGAGAAACAAAACAAAAACGAGAAACAAGCCGACCTCAGAGGCTCCGTCTTAGGTTGGATAAGTGCCGACGCAAGCTCAGCTGCTGGTCGCGATCGATATCAGCGACAGGGTTGCCAGTTTTTAATCGATACATAAAGGGGACAGGGTTGCCAGGTTCTGGAGAAGCAGCCAGATTAGTGCATTGATTTCCTCGCCCGGAGAGCAGGTGCAGGAGTGGGTTTATTCTGCTCCTTGCTAAGCCGGCAGATGAGATGAGGAGATGGGAAATGAGATGAGGAGCTGCTTATTGTGTCGATGAGGATTTGACAGCAACGGATGGTTCATTCTATTTTGAGATATTGCATGTTCTAGTGTACTTCATGCTAGCGTGCTACATGCTTGGAATGTAAAAAAATATATACATACGCAACTTGGTGGATGTGCAGTCACACCCACAGATTTTCTTTGGTCCGAACGACAGCAGGAAGTTTTCCTCTACGGCATTTTTGTGTTTGGTTTGTTTAGATTCACATTGCATGATTACAAGCAAACCAGGGCTTGCAAGTAAAAGTCACATGGACTCACACGTAGCTGGTTGATTGGACAGAGTTTTGGCAGCCTGTCATCCATGAGGGGTTTTTGTTTTTTTGTTTTTTTGTTTTGCCAATCCAGTAATCCCAGTCCCTGTAACTCCAAGCATGATGGTATCTGTGCTCCACAAATGTGCTATCGGTTCATTTTAGTCTACTCAAGTCCACATCCACAGAAATTTCTATCTAATCCTCTTTCTTATTTCTTCCTCCTCCTTTTACTCTTTCCATCCCCCCCTCCTATCCTCCTCTTCCTCCTCCCTCCTCACACCCTCTCCCTCTCTCTCTCCGTCAGGTTCAGGCTGCTCTGTCAGTCCATTATTGCCCATAAACTCTTTGACTACGTGGTTTTGTCCTTCATCTTTCTCAACTGCATCACCGTGGCCCTGGAGAGGCCAAAGATCCTGCAAGGCAGCCTGGTAAGACGACGTTCCTCTACCTCGCTTACAGGACCCGTCTCACTTTTAGGATATTGCTAATCGCCTTTTACTTGACATACTGTATGAAACACTGAGATGATTTTGATGCCAATCTTCTCATCAGATATCGGGTAAGCTGACCAATGGGCCCAAACTCCCAAAACGTCGGGGTAGTCCTTTAAGCCGCTGCAGCCACCAGGCCACTAGGAGGAAGCGGTAGTCATGGTTACCGCTGTGGGGCTAGGGGACATGTATTGAAAATGTGTTTGAAGCGTGGTGCTGTCTAGCTAAAAGTTGAAATGCTGTGTGTTTAACTTCCTCCTCTGACTGCTACAATAACCAGTGCTTCCTTTCCATTACAAACAATAAGGAAAAAGAAGCTAAAGAGAGTGGACCGGTGGACTTGCAGCCTTACCACTCGACTGTAAGTTCAGAGATCGGAAAACAGGAGAACAGGCTTTGACTAACTTTACATCACTGCTAAATATAAATACATAGTGAAATCACAAATAATCTCCTTGATTTTTCAGCATTTTTTTGTTGACCGACTGAATCCTCGAGGTCTTCGTGTTTTTTTTGGGGGTTTTTTTATCTTTGGTGCTCAGAGCTTCCCAGAGATCACCTGTCAATCAAACAGTGTGTGTCCAGTACTTTTTCCTTGGATTTTTTTTTTGTTGATGGAGTTTGAGTTCCTGTAGGTGGCGCTCTTCTCTTTGTCTGTTCAGCCATGGTGGCTATCGCTGCTCATGCTAACTACCCAGTTCTCACTTATCTTATTTATTCCAAACAAACTCGGACGAGACCCAGAAGACCAACTGGGTTTAGGACAGCAACTGTAAAAGCTCTCATGAACTAGGCTGAATCACTATCCTGTTATATAAACTGCTGATAGAGAGTAGCATAGAGAACATTTATTTATATGAAAAGGGGATTAATACTTTAATATCATGTAGAGAAACTCATTTTTAGTACAAAAGTCCTTACAGTGTTCTGACATCAGGTCACGTTAATCAGTCAAGTTGCACCAAATGATTTAGCGGAAGACATTTTTCATAGCATGCAGTCGAAAGCATTTCAAATAAAAAGAGTTTTCACATTTGGCATTTGATTTGGCAACAAGGTTCAATTGTTATGGCGTGTTAGGAAAGTAGGGATGAAGAAGGGATGTAGTAGGGATGTAGTAGGGATGAGAGTAGGGATGAAGAAGGGATGTAGTAGGGATGAGAGTAGGGATGAAGAAGGGATGTAGTAGGGATGAATAAGGGATGTAGTAGGGATGAAGAAGGGATGAGAGTAGGGATGAAGAAGGGATGAGAGTAGGGATGAAGAAGGGATGTAGTAGGGATGTAGTAGGGATGAGAGTAGGGATGAAGAAGGGATGAGAGTAGGGATGAAGAAGGGATGTAGTAGGGATGTAGTAGGGATGAAGAAGGGATGTAGTAGGGATGTAGTAGGGATGAGAGTAGGGATGAAGAAGGGATGTAGTAGGGATGAAGAAGGGATGTAGTAGGGATGAAGAAGGGATGTAGTAGGGATGTAGTAGGGATGAAGAAGGGATGTAGTAGGGATGAGAGTAGAGATGAGAGTAGGGATGAGAGTAGGGATGAAGAAGGGATGTAGTAGGGATGAGAGTAGGGATGTAGTAGGGATGTAGTAGGGATGAGAGTAGGGATGAAGAAGGGATGTAGTAGGGATGTAGTAGGGATGAGAGTAGGGAAGAAGAAGGGATGTAGTAGGGATGAGAGTAGAGATGAGAGTAGGGATGAGAGTAGGGATGAAGAAGGGATGTAGTAGGGATGAGAGTAGAGATGAGAGTAGGGATGAGAGTAGGGATGAAGAAGGGATGTAGTAGGGATGAGAGTAGAGATGAGAGTAGGGATGAGAGTAGGGATGAAGAAGGGATGTAGTAGGGATGAGAGTAGGGATGTAGTAGGGATGTAGTAGGGATGAGAGTAGGGATGAAGAAGGGATGTAGTAGGGATGTAGTAGGGATGAGAGTAGGGATGAGAGTAGGGATGAAGAAGGGATGTAGTAGGGATGAGAGTAGGGATGTAGTAGGGATGTAGTAGGGATGAGAGTAGGGAAGAAGAAGGGATGTAGTAGGGATGAGAGTAGGGAAGAAGAAGGGATGTAGTAGGGATGTAGTAGGGATGAGTAGGAGAAGAAGGGATGTAGTAGGGATGTAGTAGGGATGAGAGTAGGGATGAAGAACGTCCATCTGGGGTCGTAACAGATTCCAGTTTGAAGTTTCTGATTTGTGCTGTCAGTCTCTCTCAATATCTTTCCTTCCCAGGCTGTTCCTGCCTCTGTCCTCCCCCCCTCTGTTACTTTGATCCTCTCTCTTTCCATCCCTCCTTTGTCCCTTCCTTTTATCCTTCCTTCATTTCTCTCTTCATTTTATTCCCATCTCTCCCCTTCTCTTGGTTTATTTCTTTCCTCTCTCTCTCCTTCTTTGCAGGAAAGGGTATTCCTCACCATTTCCAACTACATATTTACCGCCATCTTTGTTGCTGAGATGACTGTCAAGGTAAAAGTCCTCCTCTTCTTCCTTTCCTCTCTTCAGCTCCTCTTTCCTCTCCTCATATCTCCTCTCCTGTTCCTGTTCTCTCCTCTCCTCACCTCCTCTTTCTTCTCTTCATGTCTTTTCCTATCCTTTCCTTTCTTCAGCTCTCTTCTCTTTCCTCCACCTCCCTTCTGTCTCCTCTCCTCTCTCCTCTCCTCTCCTCTTTCCTCTCCTCTCTCCTCTCTACTCTTCCCTTGTCTCTTTTCTTGGAAGCTCTGCTCATGTCCCATTAGCGATGGGCAGATAGATAATGAAGTTAATTAGAAGGCTATCTCTCTTCAACTGGCCTTTAGCTAGTCCTGGACTTCCCATCGATAAATACACACACACACACACACACACACACACACACACACACACACACACACACACACACACACACACGCGCACACTCCACTAATCCACTAATCATGTGTCCAGAAGACCAGGGCATCATCCATTATTGAGGGCTCTTTGTCTCCAGGCGCTCTCTGCATTAGTAGGAACCCTATTGTGGTTAATTCATGACCAGGGATGATGAAGATGACGAAGATGATGTAGCACAGCGATACGTAGATCATCCCGGCGCTGGGGAGGTGAACGCTACAGATGTGTATGTAGAATATGCATCTGGCCTCAGCTTGAACTTCTCTTGAAACGCTCGTCCTTCCTTCCTTCCTTCCTTTGCTCAGTTGCTTCTTTTACTTCCTTATCTGCTTCTTTCTTGCATCAATTGTCTTTTCCCTTTCCTCCGTCTTCTTTGTGTTGTCTGTTCCTTAATCTCTTTTCTTTCTCTCTCCTAATTTCTCTCACTTTTTCTAATTTAATCAATGCAGCTCTGTTTTTTTATCTCTCCCCACCATCCTGCTTCATTTTCACCCTGAGATGAATTGTCTGCAGTCCCCTGCTGCTCATTTTCTTATTTCTGATAGGTATATCAATTCCTGTAACCCCCCCCCCCCCACACACACACACACACACACACACACACACACACACCCTTCCTGGATCCCTCCCTCCCTCCCTCTCCATGGGATCAGAGGTCTGACTATTACAGTTACTCCCTAAAGAGCCAGCAGTATAAACCATAATCTCAATCTATCACAAACATTAATCTTCATAGTGTCATCAGTGTTAACATCAGCCTTAATTCAAAAGGGTTCACAAACCTCTCTCTCTCTCTCACACACACACACACACACACACACACACACACACGCACACACACACACACACACACACACACACACACACACACACACACAGTCATCAGATCTCACAGTTATAATATAATAATATTAATACTCAGTTCATCCAGTTCCACACATTCACGTCTGCATCTTGCCCAGTACAACCACAGTTTTCTACTGGTTTCCTCTGAGCAGCGTCCTGGGTTGAGTGCCTTGCTCAAAGGCAGCTCAACAGTAATTGCTGAGGGCGGAGAGAGCGTCACTCATTCACTTTCTCCAACCACATTTTCTCTAACTCCCTCCCCTTTTCCCTGCCGTCCCTCCATATTTCCAACCCCTCCTCCCTCCCCCCCTCCCTCCCTCCCTCCCATTTCTCCCTGCATCCATCCTTTGATCTATCCATCCCTCCCTTGTTCCTTCCCTCTCTCCCTTCATCATCCCCCTCTCCATCCCCATGTGGCTGTCGTTGCAGGCTAGCCAGTGTGATCCTCTCTGAGGAGCACTAATTAAACAACCGCAGTAATTAGACAGAGTTTCCTCTCCGAGACACACTCCATCACCGAGCCTGTCCGCTCTCATCTCCTGTACACACACACACACACACACACACACACACACACACACACACACACACACACACACACACACACACACACACGTCTTGTCTAGAGTTGACTAGTTCTTGTCATTTTGTGCCTGTTCCATGCTGTAATTGATCAGCCTATTACGAGCTGTTAGAGGGCCTGACAGGCTGACGGAGCTCCATGCAGGCCTGGCAGCAGCCATGCTGATGGACCAACCTCTCTGTCATCAGAGCTCATTTAAAGCTACAACATGCAACTTTTCTCATTAAGGTAGGAAGTGTATTATTAGCCCCCCCCCTCTCTGCTGTCCCCTTAGTCAGCCACATTCCCACCCCAGCACTTGATGTTCTTCCGGCCCAGACAGCTCAGTCGGTAGAGCATGAGACTCTGAGGAGAGGTAAGGGGTAAAAGTTTCATATTGTAGTGTAGTGTGTGACTGGCCGGCACGCCATTTAGCCATAACTGACCGTAGACGGTTGATTCTCCAGGCTGCCACGCGTAGCTTTAAATATGTGGAGATACGTCACCTGCAGTCGCATTACGCTTTCACAGCCAAGATGACACCGACACTCTGCGCCACACAAACAGACCTCGAGTTGTGTGAAGGCATGTGGTTAAAAGTGTGAAGGTCAGGATATCGCCACCAAAGTGTCATTTTTTTTTTCCACCTCCAAATTCTCTGCACGACGCTCGCCTGAAACTATCACAGAAGTTTAGTCGTTTAGGCGCCAGGAGAAATACAACCAGAATGGATTCAGGGTGTTTAAGGTGTAGGAAGCATTCTTGAGCAAGCAACACTCATTTTCCATGATTCGGTGTGAAGAGAAAATGAAGGTGATTTATTGCACTGCATTGCGACGATGTTACAGCTAGCTGGTCAGAGCTGCTTCTGTTCTCATTCAAGTTGTTCATACTCATAATCTTTGTGGGCAACAGTCTCCTAAAGGGTTAAAGCCAGAAGGCCAGTTGGAGTCCCTGGACCTAATAGGAAAATCAAAGTGGGGAAAAGCCCTTGAGCAACATGTTTTACTCCCAAACTGTTTCAGTGGCGCTGCTCAGGGCTCTCCAAGGGGTGAATGTGTGGAGCTGTATGAGGAGCAGGGCAGCGCTGGACAAGAATGTGCACGCTCAGCAAATATCCCCTGATACAGTTTGAAAAAAACATACAATGAACAGCATTCTGCAAAACCCCTGTTACCAAATGCAGTCTCACTCCACTCATACGTCTCATGTGCACAGCCACAGTTGAAGAGAGTTTCCTCCTCGCCTTTCATTGAGTCACTTTTGGTAACATTCATAGACGGACATCAGATGATTTCCTGAAAACATGGGCTATGGTAACACCTGTCACTTCACTGTGTTTATCCTTCGATCATGCCAGGACATTTTACGTGACAGATCTGGATGCACTGCATTGCTGTCAGATGTTCACAATTAAATACTGAAGCGGTCAGGCTTGTGATCCAAATTCGACATAGTATGGAAGCAATCCAGCCTCAATGGGGGAGGAGAGGTGTGACAAATGTTCAGGTCACGTGTGCTGACATACGTTGATGCAACCTTATCCCATCTTAAAAACGACATTGAAGTGCAATTGCCATGTTTTCTGCTGAATCTTGGGACTGCAAGTGGAGTTTAAGTTTGAATTGAACGCGGCATGCTCGCCCTGTCAGCCAACAGGATGTGTGGTTGCAGTGCTAGCTTCAATCTGCTATAGATTTCTCTTGCATCATGTTTTATCATGGCAGAGTTTGATCTGCTTAATGAAGGCCCCCATAGCGTTCCATTGGTCCCAAAGGGGGGCTTCAATACAGCAGGCTCCTATTAATAACAGAGCAGATGTATTATAACTCACTATCTGGTCTCAAAACATGACGACAGACTCCCTGGATAGGATGTGACAGTGACTCTAGCCAGCGAGGACAGATGAAACATTAACAGAGAGAGAGTTTTGGACCATGTTAGCTGACAAAACAAGGCCGATAGGATGTCTGTGGCTGTGCAGGAGTACTTCAGTTAGTTTTCTGATACTTCAGTCTGTCCATCTCCCATCCTCCCTCGCTGTCTTTCTCTCTCTCCATTTCATTGTCTCTCCCTCTCTCTCCTTTTCCTCTCTCGTCTCCCTCCACTGCTCAGTTTGCATATTATTCTACGTCGCGAGGATGCCCTGACAACAGTTGGCATGGCGCCCTGGTGTCTGGTGTCATGTTCCCGCCCCCGCTGCTGTCAGTCACTTTGAGTTACCGTGGTGACAATCACAGTGTTTGTCATCAGAGGCAGGAATGGGTTGCCGTGTGCTGGGAACCCTCACAGGGCAGCCAGCATACCTTCAAGGTTTCTGCAGAAGATTGAAGTTTTAGTTTGTTTTAGTTGAGCAAGCTCTGGAGGCTGAAATAATCTTATTGGTTGAGTTGAACGTCAATGGGCGGAGCCAAAGAACCACAGTTTCTCTGGCTGAGTAACATCAGCCTGAAGCCCACTGAAAAAGACTAGGGGATAAAGAGAGGAGGTAGCTAATATTACGAAGCAAATCCAGATTAGCTAGTTAGCCTAGCTGACCTTCCAAGTTTAAACTAGCCATACTAGCCTTTAGCTATCTAGCTGAGCTACTTAGTTAGCCTGCTGACCTTCCTACTGGTCATTGCCATTCATATGTTTTATTTATATTTTGTTCAGAGCTATCTTGCACGCCGAAAAACTGTGGTTCTTTGGCTCCACCGATTGAGGCTTAAGTCAACCAATAGGATTATTTTAGCCTGCATTTCCATACTTGACTTGTTAAGAGATGTTATTTTGAACTTTGGAGCCATTTCGCCCTTACTTTTGGTTTGTTCGGCCATATGACAACACAGCAACCACACTGAGTATGGATTAAAACAATCAGACTGAGACCTTGTTGAGAGATCTTGGTATGTTTCTAAATGAACCCTTCATTTGGAGAGAGAACATGATCCGACCCAACTAAAGAAAGCTCTGTGCATTAGTTGGGTGGGATCCAGGGACGTAGTGGTGGTTATAAGGTTGTTATAAAAGGCAATCACTCACCAACATAAACCTTCATGCATCTTACATTAGTTTGTTGCTACTGATGATGCTATAAATCTTGGTCATAAATATTTATGTCAGACTATATATGTGAGTAAACTCTATTCATCACATAAAAAGGTGAGTGAACTGAGTTTGGCTGATTTACCCTCCGCTACACTCCTGTCCAGGTTACGGTCAGAGAATGTTCTCACTCCAAATGCTGCTTATACTGAAGCTCCATGTTTGTCTACCCCAGAAGAAAGTCCTGATCCACACCACATTTGTGACCAGTGAGTGAAATGACTGCTCCCACACGGCTTTCTTGTCTGATATGAATTATAAATGATGGTCAGTAAATCATGGACTATGTCACACTATAGGTTTGAAAACACCCTTATTCTCCAAGGCTGTATCTAAGGGTCTTGAGACTCTTTCCTACACTTACATGCACACAATTGCACACACATGTTCATTCGCTCTGCATGTGACTCTCCATCTGTCATTCTGTCTCTTTCAGTAGCAACGTTACTCCCCTTCTTGCTCCATCATGGTTAGTGCTTACTGCCCCCCCCCCCGCCACCACTCCCACCCTTTCCAGTCCTTTCTATCTTTCTGCATTTGTCTCCAGTGGCATTCTCTGCAAAGCAAGGCAGAGGAAACTGACATATCCACATACTGCTTTGACACGACAGCCACAGAAAGGCGTTTTGGTCATGAAAGGACCCAGCAGGTGCCGAATGGTGTCGCACACAAACATCTGCCGGGCAAAAACTTCCCTCTAACCTCGCCAACTCTTTCTGATCTTGAAACTTTCTATTTTATTTTTTTGCTGGCTGTCTCTCAGTTTCCCCAAAAGTTGTAACCCCAACGAACATAATATAATAAAAATAATACTTTAATAAGATAATGCAGGTTGATAAACCTAAAAATGAGTATTCCCTCATAGAGGTTTACGCTCACACACTCCATGATGGCATCATGGATAATATTTAGGTAAACAGAGTCAAGTTGTTCTCACTTATTTTACTTATTTTATACACTTGAACACTCATCTCAGGATTTAGCATCTATCTCTCCCTGCACCTCTCTGCCCCTTTCCTTTCCTTTCCTTTCCTTTCCTTTCCTTTCCTTATCTCCTCTTCGTTCTTTCATCTCCTTTCCTCTTCTTTCATTTCATGTCCTCTCCTCAACTCTCCTCTCCTTATAAATCTAACATAAGAGTGTCCAAATCCGGATACACACTCTTCCATGCGGTTTCCAGTCTTTAGCCCACATTTTTCAAAGCGCTGCTTGAAATCGTACATATTTGAAAGCTAAATATGGGATTTAGCATCTCTGTCCTTTCATGCCTCCAGGTGGTGTCCATGGGTCTGTACCTGGGGGAGAGGGCCTATCTGAGGAGTAGCTGGAACATCCTAGATGGCTTCCTGGTCTTTGTGTCTTTGATTGACATCGTGGTGTCCATGGCGGGCGGGGCTAAGATCCTGGGGGTGCTCCGAGTTCTCAGGCTGCTCAGGACACTGCGCCCCCTCAGGTAAGGAGGACTTACTGCATCATTGTTTTACCAAAGCACCGTCACTACACTGGTCAAAAGCTAGTGGCAAGTCAGTCAGTCAGGGTGAGACACTTCACTTCACTCCTCCTGGTGCTATCAAATTTAATCAAACCTGTATTCTTAAATGCACTTCAAACAGCACTTAAACTTTAACTTGAACTACAGGGAGAAATAGATGTTACTCAGAACCGCCTATGGTGACGATGATGATTCACATTTCTTTTCATGGAAGCCATTCTAAGCTTTTTCAACTTTGAATGATTTGAAACTACTACAAGTAAATGCTCTTGATTTGTCTGTCTGTCTCTCTCTCTCTGAGGTGAGGTCAATGTCTTTTTGGCATTTTAATATAAAATTGTGCAAATTTTGAATCTCTAAGCCAGTGATGGGAAGTGTAGAAAGCACAGATCCGTGTGTTTTCTGCAGCAGTACACCTCTGACTCCACCACCAACATCAGGGCAGCTTTTTTCTCTAACAATGGCTAGAGATCTGTTCATCAACATAAAAGACATGGATGCACCAAGCTCGTTTTTCTTCAACCTGGAGTAGTCAGTGGGCCAGAGGAAGCACATGGCCTGTCTTTGCCTTCCTGGGGGGAGGATGACCACAGAACCAGCTGAGATGAGAAAACATGCTGTGGACTTCTACACTGCCCTCTATGGGTGGAGGACTGCGATATGGAATGCATGGCGGACCTTCTTCACCTTCTTCTGCCTCAGCTGGGGTCTGAGAAGAAGGTTGCTCTGGACTCTGAGCTCAGCCTGGAGGATCTCACTAAGGCAGTCAGCCAGCTGGCCCCTGGCATTGACAGGTTACCCGCATACTTTTATGAACATTTCTGGGGCTGTCTGGGCCCTGACTTTCAGGGAGTGATGCTGGTTCACTCCTTGTGTTTTTGGGTGGGCTTGTTCCTAGTTTCCAGCCAATGAGCAGCTCTTTCCCTTGCCCAAGAACGGAGATTTGGCTCTATTGCACAACTGGAGATCTGTTGCTGTGTTGTGTACAGACTACAAGATCCTCCCCAAGGTCTTGGCCAAGAGACTTAAAGACTATATAGATATCCTGAGCAGTGTTGTTCCCTCCTGAACTAAACTGGAGAGGTCTGGGATCTCTTAAGGACAGGCTGGGGGCTTGGGTTATGATTGGCAGCTGTTCTGGATGAGTCTGTCATCGCTTCCTCCTTTCTACCTGGCTGTCAGCAAGATCAGTGACCCGGTGGAGGTGAGAGGCTGGAGATCAGTGGCTGACCTGGCAACCAGGATTGGTACACGGTCTCACCAAGTGGCCCAGCAGATCTTGGAGGGGGTCCATGCTCCCCTTCCAGGCTCCTTTCGGGAGTCACTGCAGGGACTGTTCGAGATGGGCTGGTCAGAAGAGGCTGCAGATGAGGGTTTCCCATCAGTAACAGGGCTGGTGCACAGGGCTGGGTACCGCCTTCTCCAGAGAGATGTACAAGGTGTCAGAAAAGAGGAAGGTGTGCCTGCTTAACTTCCTTTTTGGGCAGGCCAAGCTGGCTACCTGAAAGACCTGGAAGAACAAGAGAACAAGGGATAGGCTCAGTTGAAGGCAGGAAGCATCATGCTGGGTCATGCTGGGCGCTTCGGGTAGAGTTCTCCTTCTACAAGCTGGTGGAAAATGTTTCTCATTTTGTGTCTGTGTGGGGGATCAATGGGGTCTTGTACACTGTTGATGAGGAACGGAGCCTAGGGCTTCATCTTAAATTATTTTATTGTTTTATCTCTGTAGTGCAGTTCTTTAGTCCTTAAAGTGGTTTTCAATTCTATCCCTCACTCCGTCCTCCAGGGTGATCAGCAGGGCTCCAGGTCTGAAGCTCGTTGTGGAGACCCTCATCACCTCCCTCAAGCCCATCGGCAACATTGTCCTCATCTGCTGCGCTTTCTTCATCATCTTCGGCATCCTCGGAGTTCAGGTAAACATCATCAAGTATGCATCAACGCAGACTTGTTTTTTTGGTGTTTTTTTAAATCGGGGAATCTCACAAGTCTTTAACTATTTATAAGAATTCTCTCCAATTTTAATTGGACCGGAGAGGATCAAACCATTGCAAATATGACCCAACACCACGCACTACGGCCACATTAACTTTTTTACATCTGTGAACTGAATTTGTTCAAAATACAGTTTTTTGGGGCACAAATATGCTTAGCGTTCGCCTAAAAAAAACTCCAAAGAGGGCCTGTTGAGGCAAATGTGACCCAACCATGTGACCATTGATGAGAGTATATAAACTTTGGAAAAGTGTATTTGGTCGAAATACACTTTTTGGAAGACATCGGTGAACTTCGTCAAACTGAAACATGACACACTAACAATGAAGAGGGTCAAACCAAGGCAAATACTTATGTAATTTATGACTTCTATTGACCTCTATTGGCGACCAGCAGGAATTTCAGGTCACTGGCACTACCCCATCCCGTCCCCTTGAATTTTCACAACAGAGACAAGTAAGCTAGCTAATTGTAGAGATCCAACAGAAATGTGTAGTGAAGAGGTAATATATCACCATGCAGAATACTATAATAATAATAATACATTTATATTTTTCAGCTGCTCTCTTGCCTTTTTAGAATTCGTAGCATAAATATGTTGTGATTCCGGTCACTCACTCGTAGCACCGTCCTCCATCGCTGAACAGTTGAAACTGTGATTAGGTGGAAGGGGGGAATTGAGAATGTCTTGAAATTCCAATGGGGGTTTTTTGTCCAAAAAAGAAAATGGGGCAGAAAGTTAGTTTTGAAAAGCCAAACATCTCAGTATGTGGAAAACTCCCACAGATATATTATGGTCATTTTGTGCTATGAGGCAGTAAAAACTGTACTTATCGGTATTACAGGGACACAGGCAACAGGAATGCTGCAACATGCTAACTTTCACGCAATATCTTCATGCACCCTTTGTGAGCAAATTACCAACTTTAAATCAAATACCACAAGTGCATGTGCCGGAGGTTACTTTGACCAACTAGCAAAGTCCACTTGTGAAGGTCAGTCACAGCTTCACTTCCCAGTCTCCTCTCCTTTTTGACAAACAAATGGAGTTATGTAGGAGAGGGATAACAGGATTTACGTGCCACTCAACACTGACCAACGTTAAGCCCCGCCCCCAGTTGCCAATAAAAAAAAAGTTTTCAATCACACCAAATCTTTCTCTCTTGTGATTTCAGCAAAACCATTAACTTGTTATCTCAGGATCACAAGATTATTAAGTCGCAACCTTGAGAATACGTTTTTTTATTATCTTGAGATAACGAGATAATTAAGTTGTGATTGCTACATAACGGGCTGGTGTTCAATTGCTATAAAATACTAATAAAATATGTGTTATTATTTATTACATTTTTATTTATTAAATGTATTTTATTAAATATTATTTATTTAATAACATAAAATGTATTTATTTATTAAATGTATTAAATATAAAGGATAATAATGTGTGTCCCTGAATCTCAAACCTCACGATGAAATACACTTAGTCAATAGGTCAAACCTTCCCTCAACGAGCCTCCTTACTGTGCTGTGAGAAATGGTCCACAACTAGCTGAATGCCACGATTCAATATCTACAATATTTATATAATATTTATTTATATTATATTACAATATTTACACTGCATAGCTATTGTTTGTTTTGTGTGCCGAGCTCATTGAAGTTTCAAACATGACGGAGGACTTGTTTTGAAAGTGCAACGCTAGCTTCTTTTGCATTCGATTGTCAGTCTCACCCCACATTATTACCACGTTATTATTCTCTTGGCATGTGGTATGCAATATTGTACTCACTCCTCTTTTTGATCTGGTTGATCATTAAAAACCAGTACGGTTGATATCCAGTCTTCGTCTTAGCTCCATCTGCACAGTGGTTACACACAACCATCACTGATTAGAAAAAACTTCAAAAGCAAAGTGAGAAAAGTGGCTACATACACTGTTGTCATGTTTTCCTCAAAATATGGAATCATTGTGTGCTCCTGGGGTTTTCTCTGCATGTGTGTGTGTGTGTGTGTGTGTGTGTGTGTGTGGTTGCCTTCGCAGCTCTTCAAAGGGAAGTTCTACTACTGTCTGGGTTTGGATGTGAAGAACATCACTAACAAATCTGACTGCCTGGCAGCCAACTATCGATGGATTCACCACAAATACAACTTTGACAACCTTGGACAGGTACGGGAGGGAAAAACATTCCCAAGATCCAGGCCGACTTGTTTTAAAGCAGATTAATTCTGGATATACACACAAAGTATAGGCAAAAGAGATAGATGGAAAATAATGGTTATCATGCTCAGACTGCAGGACAGAAATGACTCACCTGAATGAGAATTACTTTATTAAAGTACAATAAAAGTGCAGGTGCACAGATATACTTATACAATGGATGTTTTTTGTCTTCGTCTTCATTTTTTCTTTTGGTGGCCTCACACCTGCTATGTGTCGCCACATGGGGAGAATGTTAAGTTGAACTCGGTTAACTAGGTTAGGCTAGTTAACCGTTTAGACACTACCAGCATAACAAAGCTGTGTGAAACGGGTTGTTTACCTCCAAATGGGGCTCAGCTTCTCCCGTACTTGTGAGTTCAGTTCAGTGTAAAGTAAAGGGAATGGCTCGTTCGCTCTGTTACTCCGTCTTCAGTCATGTTTTCATGGCAGATGTTTAAGAATTGTTCCATTATGTGAAGGGAACTGAACTGAGCCCAAATTGCTTTTTTAAGAGCCTCGTTCCAGATTAACGGATCACCATCGTATCGTATGATGAGACGATAATAATCAGCAGCAAAAACTAATAAAGGGTAAAATAAAGTTCAGTGGGTTTGTGTGTGTGTGTGTGTGTGATTATGCATTTGTGTGTGTGTGTGTGTGTGTGTGTGTGTGCCTTCCAGGCCCTCATGTCCCTGTTTGTGCTGGCCTCCAAAGATGGCTGGGTCAACATCATGTACCATGGGCTGGATGCTGTGGCGATAGACCAGCAGGTAACACACACACACACACACACACACACACACACACACACACACACACACCACTGATACCCTGACATAAAACACACACGATTACACACTGACATACACACATTTTAAATACTTTATTTTTATCCATTCAATTTAATTTAAGATGTTGCAGAGGTTCAAAGTGATTTCAGTTGATTGTACCATACAAAATGCATAGCTTGAATAGAGTCAACACACACACACACACACACACACACACACACACGACACACTTCAGACGACACAGTGCAAAATAGTCTCCTGACTAGGCTACAGATGAACACGGCCCCTTCAGAATTGCCTTTATTTGAAAATCTATTAGGAAATCTATTACAGAGAGGACATTATGGTGGATGAGTTTCTGACCCCCCCGCTGGCAGCTCAACATGGACTGAAGGACTAATCCCATTTCCCCCCCGCCCTGCTCTCTCAGTGCTCAACACTCTTGACTCTCATCTCCAGTTTTTATTGCACCTGAATTATTATTTTTTTTTTTTGTAGCGATGGTTTCAAATAACTCTCCCCACGGACCAATCATCTCTCTCCATTGTTCACATTTTTCTCTCTTCCTCCCATCCCTCCATCCCACTGACATCCTTCCTGCCCCCTCCACCCTGCATGCCCTCTACATCCATTCTCTCTTCCTCTTCCACTTTCAATTTTGGATTTTTTTTTCAACTTTGTCGTCCATCGTTTGCACCCGTCTCTCTGCCTTCAACCTCACTCTCTTCCTCTTCTCTCTCTCCTTCATTCTCCTGTTCTTCTTTGTGATTTTCAATTCAATTCGATCTTCAATTTCCTCCATCCTTCTATTTCCCTTCCTTCCTTTCTGACCCTTTCTCATTTTATTATCTTCCTTTCCTTATTTCCTCCTCCTATTCCACCTTTTCCATTTTTGTCCCATTGTGCCTCCTCCTCTTTCTTCCTCCTCTTATCATCTCTTCTCTTCATCCTCTTCTCCTCTCTCATCCACCTACTCTTCAATCTCCTTCCTCTTCCTCGTCCCCTCCTTTAGCCGGTGATCAACAACAGCCCGTGGATGCTACTCTACTTCATCTCCTTCCTCCTCATCGTCAGCTTCTTCGTCCTCAACATGTTCGTGGGCGTGGTGGTGGAGAACTTCCACAAGTGTCGGCAGCACCAGGAGGTGGAGGAGGCCAAGCGCCGCGAGGAGAAACGGCAGCGCCGCATGGAGAAGAAGAGGAGGAGTAAGGAAGGGGAGGAGGGAGGAGGGAGGAAGGGAGGATTGGAGGTGGCGGCAGAAATGATATTCATTCATGGAGGAGAAAGAGAGGAGGAGGAGGAGGGAGGGAGACAGGATAGAAAGAGGAAGGAAGGGTTGGAGGAGGTGAAGCACAGGCAGGAGAAACAATAGAGATGCAGAGAGGAGGAAGAAGAGTTGGGCAGGATTAAGGAGGAGGAGGAGGAGGAGGAGGAGGCACAGGGAGGAGAGGTAAGAGATCCACAAAGCAGATGACAGGGAGGAAGGGGGGAGAAGGAATGGATGGAGGAAGGGAGGATTGGAGGAGGTGAAGCACAGGGAGGAGAAATGATAGAGATGCATTGAGGAGATGAGGAGGAGGAAGGGAGGGTGAGGAAGGTGGGGAGACAGGATGGAGAGCAGAAGGGAGGGCTGGAGCAGGTGAAGTACAAGGAGGAGAAAGGGAGGATGGTAGAAGTACAAGTAGGGGAGGAAGGGGGGAGGCAGGAAGCGGGAGGAGAACTAGTGTGAGTTGCCCATGAAGAGAAGAGGAGGGTTAGAAGAGACGAAGGAGGAGAGACAGGGGGTTAGTATGGGGAGTAAGGAGACTCTCTCTGTGATGATCCTTGAGCAGGACACTGAATCCCTGCCATGTCCAGGGGTGGTCAGGAGGAAGAGGAGGAAGACGAGGAGGAGGGGATGGGATAGGGAGGGAGAGATGAGATGAGATGAGATGAGATGAGATGAGATGACATGAGATGAGACGAGACATGATGCTTACTCTTGCAAAAACAAAGTAGTGTTTTTTAAAGGACAGGAGAAAGTTATTGTGGATCATCTTTTGAATCAATGTATTTTATTGAAAGTAAAGTAATCAATTATCTTTGCCTCAATGGACGTCTGACATTTCAGAATAAAAGCCAACCCTGCATGTCGTTCAGTGTAAAACATGATAAATTGAGTTAACAGGTGACTCGTCCCAGATGGGTCGTGTCCAGGCATCCTAACTTGGTGTTTGGTACCGACCTGTCAGGAAGAGTCGGCCTGGTCATCACTTCACCTGGTTTAGTTATTTAACCTGGTCATCACACCTGGTCATCACTCCACCTGGTTGAAGTTATTTAACCTGGTCATCACTTCACCTGGTTTAGTTATTTAACCTGGTCATCACCTGGTCTAAAGTTATTTAACCTGGTCATCACTTCACCTGGTTTAGTTATTTAACCTGGTCATCACTCCACCTGGTTGAAGTTATTTAACCTGGTCATCACTCCACCTGGTTTAGTTGTTTAACCTGGTCATCACTCCACCTGGTTGAAAGTTGTTTAACCTGGTCATCACTTCACCTGGTTTAGTTATTTAACCTGGTCATCACTCCACCTGGTTGAAAGTTATTTAACCTGGTCATCACTTCACCTGGTTTAGTTATTTAACCTGGTCATCACTCCACCTGGTTGAAAGTTATTTAACCTGGACATCACTTCCCCTGGTTTAGTTGTTTAACCTGGTCATCACTCCACCTGGTTTAGTTATTTAACCTGGTCATCACTTCACCTGGTTTAGTTATTTAACCTCCTGCTACAGGCGAGGACGTCCACCAGGCTTCTTCTCTTCATATCAGCTCTTGGTTTTCCATTTCTAATCTATCATTTCATTTTCTGTCTTGCCGTCCTATCCTCTATCTCTCCACCCCCCCATCTGTCTCTCCCTCTTTCTTCTCATCCATCCATCATCTTTCTCTCCCCCTCTCCCATATCACACTCTTATCTCATTTTTTTTCTTTCCTTAATTTTTCCCCTCTTGTCCTTCCTTTCCACCTCCCTGTATTCCTTTTTATCCTCCTTTCCTCCTCTCCTCCTCCCTCTCATCTCTCCTCCTCCATCTCTCCCTCTATCCATCCCTCCCTCCAACTCTCCTGCCCCTCCTCTTCATCCCTCCCTCCTTTGTTCTTCCTCTCTATTCTACTCCTTTATTTCCCCATTCGTCTTTCACTGCCATCCTCCTTTTCCTCTCCCTTCTTGATCTCATCTCCTTCCCTTCATCAACTCCTCCTTTGCTCCATCTTTCCTTTCCTCCCTCTCATATACCTCCACCTCCACCACTCCTCCTTCTCCTTCTCTGCCTGCCCACCTCCCTTCTCCCCTCCACTCTCCCATGCTCACCCACCCACTCTCCCTTAACTCCTCCTTTACTCCCCCCTTGCCTGTCCTACCTCTATCTTCTCCCCTTTATTTACCTCTCCACCCCCCCTCTCTCTGTCCCTCCCCCCCTCCCCCATCCTCCCTCTCTCCAGAGGCCCAGAAGATGCCGTACTATGCGTCCTATGGCCAGGCCCGGCTGGCCATCCATGCTCTGTGTACCAGCCACTACCTGGACCTGGTCATCACCTTCATCATCTGCATCAACGTCATCACCATGTCTCTGGAGCACTACAGCCAGCCGCAGGTGACCGGACTTCCTGTCGGGGCGGGAGGGAGGGAGGGAGGGAGGGAGGGAGGGTCGGGACAGGCAGTCTGAATGTCGTGGTCATGAATGAAGATACAGATTTTTACCAGAGTTCCTTCTTTGTGTGTCAGTTAACTAAGTTGTACTCTAGCTGGTTCTTTGGTTTGGTTTCATCTGGACCGTTAAGATTATCAGCTCTGCCTCTGAGAAATGTGAGCAGAACTAAAAATCCAATCTGCACCACAACCGAGCGGAAGAAACATTCAAAGTCCGTTTTCCCCCAAGAGCTCACGAGGAAGCTGTGTAGATATTTCCTGTTTTAGTAGATTAACAATAAAAGGCTTAAGTGAAAGTTGACTCGATCTGCCGTCGAGCGTTTTTCCCGCCGCTGACGGCTTTTTACGCGCTCAATTACGGCGTTACACAACCGTTTAACGAGTGCTGCTCTGTTGACGCCCGGGTCTGCATCGTGTCGGCGGTGGACTTGATGCATCCTCTGCTCCCCTCTTGGCAACAGCGGTGCAGACTGATGATGGACCCATCCTCTATCAGGGCATTCACATCCTCTCTCTCTCTCTCTCTCTCTCTCTCTCACCACAGTCAAACCACTGTGTGTCATTAGACCAGACCATAATAGAAATATAGAGCATTAGTCTAGATTGATAAACTGTCAGAAACCAGGTCTGGGTCTAGGGGTGTTCCTACTAGCAGGTACAATACTGCTTCTATATGTACACATTCTATAAAGAAACATATATAAATATTTCTATACGGCTTAACTTGTTTTAACTGTTTTATACTTCACTGCTTTTGATTATTTGATCCATTTTTATCCGATTCATTAATTCCAGTGTGCTAGAAAAAAGCTTGTTTTCCTCCCTGCAGTCTGACCTAATTCATCCGTCTTCCTCCATCAAGTTCATTCCTATTAAAAGAGATTCATTGGCAAGAGAACGTTTCACACGTTGCCAAAGCACATACAACAACTCTCTCTCTTTGGTCTCTTACTTCCTGTCTCTCTCTTTTTCTTGGTCTCTCTCTCTCGTTCTCTCTCTCTCATTTCATATAAAACTCGTTTTACTGACGTGGCTCTCAGAAGATAAAAATATGACCAAAGCAGTTTACAGAAATAATAATTACTCTGTGAATTGTGGCAAAACAAACAATGATTCATTATTGATTACGATTCTGATTAGGGATAGAAACGAGGAAAATGAACTCTCTGCCACTGTTTCTCTCTCTCGTTCTCTCCCCCTATCCTCTCTCTCTCTTTCAGTCCTTGGAGACTGCACTGAAGTACTGCAACTACTTCTTCACCTCCACCTTTGTGATCGAGGCCTCCTTGAAGCTGGTGGCTTTCGGCTTTCGACGCTTCTTCAAGGACAGGTAGAGAGGAGACGCTCCCTGCCTTTGAGGGACCGTGTGCAACTTGTTGTGGTGTGTGAAATGTGAAACTGGGTTAGGGGTAAATACTGTGTCAGTATTTACTCTGAACCTCCCAAGTTGTCAATCTGTCTCTTCGCCAACGCCAGGACAGATCCTTTGCATTCACCATAATATCATTGGGTCGATTCCCTTCTTCAAAGCGCCTTACAGAACCAGGACTGCAGACATTTTTAGTATGGGCGGCCCAGTGGGATTCAAACCACCCTACAACTGGCAGTGTAGAGTACTCAGTAGAGTACTCAGATTACTAGTAACTTAACGGGCTAGTTTCTCAAGTCTTGTAGTTTGTTATTAGTGACCTTTTCAAATCACAATGTGGTTACTTTTATTTTTCCTTTATATTATTTGATTTTTAAAAAGTTGAAAAGCTGAAGATCCCACAGCAACATGCTGCCAATGCTTGATGAGAACTTTAAAAACAGAGCAAGAGTCTTGCAGCACATTTTAGTTAGTTACTTTGAATAAAGAGTAACTTTGTAACGTAACTACTTACTTTTTAAGGTAAGTAAAGAAGTAAAGTAATTCATTACTTTACCATGCTCTGCCCTTTGAATGAGGTAGGACAATTTATTGAGCTGAGCGATTCAAACCTGCACTCGGCAAGTTCTCTCCAAACGGCAGCGAGAAGAAGAGAGAGTCTTAAAACCTGTTGGAGCTTCAATACCCACAAATCATTTACTGTGATTGGTTTCTATGAAGGCATACCAAAGGGACAAGAGAGGTAAAAGGCTGGTGAGTCCAGCTTTCTCTGGATGAAGAGGAGAAAGTTTGTATTTCGCCTTTAGATTTCGCTTTGTTTCTTCCTGTGGGCAGAGACGAGTTCCATAATCCATAATTTAATTTGAGCAAATAGACCCTAAGGAATCTCATGTAATTTAGATTGATAAGGTGGGTTTATTTTTACATTACAAATAATTGATTGTGATTCTGAAAGCATTTGGACCCTGATAACACTCTTTATGGACCCTAAGAGCAATCTGGACAGATAATTGGTTGCACGCTATCCCTGTCAAACACAATATTGACGTTTTATGTTGAAATATTGGTTTTAATATGTACAGTTTGAAAAAGTGAAGTGTTCGGCTGCACTTTCCATCCATTCCAATACATTATTTATAAAACGTTTGTTAAATATCTATTAAAGTTGTCTCATGTTGAAGTGTGCAGCAACTCTTCTAAGTCTGTTGCATCATGGCCAGCACCTCATCAATCTGGTGTGTGTGTGTGTGTGTGTGTGTGTGTGTGTGTGTGTGTGTGTGTGTGTGTGTCAGGCCTGGATATAAGCCTGTGGATCCGTTGTGATGGTATTGATTGATGGAAAGATTCTTCATTAGAGATGTACAGATTTGAACAGTATTTTAGGTGTGCTGGAGGAATTCGCTGTAGGTTCCTCCCCCCTCCTCCCCCCCTCCTCCCCAAATGATTTCCTGCAACCTAATTTGAAGTTGTCTGTCTCTCTAGTGCACAACCTCTTTATATTCCTTATGTCCTTCTGAATTTATTGCCCCCCCGTCCCCTCTGCCTCATTTCTGAAAGCCGCCGCTCTATTAGACGACCCGGTTTTGACTGTCTGCCCCCTCTGAGCCTGGCGTCCGCCCATCCTGCTCCTCTGGCTCTGAGATATTATCTAGGATGAGACACATTAACTGTGGAGGAGCATACCGCAGGCAGCGATTTGGCAGGAAATGGAGTCAGAAATTAAAGAAACTTTTCTAGATAGAAAATGGAGACAGTGTGGATTTAAGGGAAGCATAAGTGCTCTTCCAACTGCTGGCCTTGTTAGCCCAGGGCTAGCCCAAACCCAGCCTTGCGTGAGGGTTTGACCGAGGCTAGTTTAGACATTGTTTTCACACCGTACATCGAATTTAGTCTACAGATCTTCAGGTTCACGACGTACAGCAGCCCCCCGGCTGGGTAAAATCAGGGTTAGCCTACTTTTTTCTACTGTGCAATGTGAGTTAGCCCAAACCTGAGAGACTGATTAGTAGAGTTTCAAGTCCTGGAATACCTAGAATGCAGATCAGTAAGAGTTTGGTGTCCTCAGGCGCTGCTGGCAATAGACTGAAACACAGCATGTAGCAACTGTAGGTCTGCTGCACCCTTAGACAGACTGACAGCTAGCCACCTGATTGGCTGGACCGCACCCTTAGACAGACTGACAGCTAGCCACCTGATTGGCTAGACCGCACTCTTAGACAGACTGACAGCTAGCCACCTGATTGGCTAGACCGCACCCTTAGACAGACTGACAGCTAGCCACCTGATTGGCTAGACCGCACCCTTAGACAGACTGACAGCTAGCCACCTGATTGGCTAGACCGCACCCTTAGACAGACTGACAGCTAGCCACCTGATTGGCTAGACCGATACATCATTTTGGGTTCACAGCGTTGGTATGATATGGAGTTATGCAGCCGTGATTCATACTATAACTACACATGACCGGACGCTTGTGTGTGCTACAACAACTTAGGTTGAAGTTACGGTTAGGGTTCTGCAATGAAGACAACTTCGGTTAGGGTTCGGCAATGAAGACAACTTCGGTTAGGGTTCGGAAATTAATACAACTTCAGTTAGGGTTCGGAAATTAAGACAACTTCGGTTAGGGTTCGGCAATGAAGACAACTTCGGTTAGGGTTCGGCAATGAAGACAACTTCGGTTAGGGTTCGGAAATTAAGACCACTTCGGTTAGGGTTGGGCAATTAAGACAACTTCGGTTAGGGTTCGGCAATGAAGACAACTTCGGTTAGGGTTCAGAAATTAAGACAACTTCGGTTAGGGTTGGGCAATTAAGACAACATCGGTTAGGGTTCGGCAATGAAGACAACTTTGGTTAGGGTTCGGCAATTAAGAGAACTTCGGTTAGGGTTCGGCAATGATGACAACTTCGGTTAGGGTTCGGCAATTAAGACAACTTCGGTTAGGGTTCGGCAATGAAGACAACTTCGGTTGAGGTTACGGTTAGGGTTTGGCAATTAAGACAACTTCGGTAAAGGTTCGGCAATTAAGACAACTTCAGTTAGGGTTCGGCAATGAAGACAACTTGTTAAAGGTTAGGGTTCGGCAATTAAGACAACTTGTTAAAGGTT
>JAXDDX010000071.1:1150000-1190000 GCA_034670405.1 Hoplostethus atlanticus | reverse complement strand
CTGTTCCTCTCTCCTGTTCAGGAAAAATCAAGACTGGTTCATTCCCTCTGCTGGTTATGAGCCAAGAGAAGTTGAAAAAGTTTTCCTCCGTTGGTACAAAAAGACATTTGTTTTGCTCAGAGATGGTAGGGTTCAGGGGGACTTTCTGGAATATCATGGGATTTTGAAAGTCAGGGGATTTTACACATGGGCCATTTCCCCAGAATGTATTTCACAGCTGGTTTCACACATCCACTGCATAGGATGGTTGTTTTGGGGCTGATTTGTCTCCTCAGCAGGCTGAAAAACAACATGAACAAACCAAGAAGGAATCACATGTTTAGGTCATGGAGGCTCTCCAACCTAGTTGTGGAAAGTCATGGAAAAGTGATGGCATTTTACCTTTACCACCGTGGGAACCCTGTGTACCTCTGTCTTCCTTCCTCACTATTTTCCCTCTCTCTCTCTCTCTCTCTCTCCCCTCCAGCCGCCCTCCTTCGGTCCTGTCCTCCATTTCCTTACTATCATCACTTGTGTCTTCATCCCTCTACCTCTTCCTCCTGCATGGCCGAGGGTTGAATCCCATCATAACCCTCCCTATCTGTAGTAGTAGTAGTAGTAGTAGTAGTACTAGTAGTAGTAGTAGCTGGGGTTTATTCGATCCACGTATTATTCTGCAAATCATAATGTTGTGAATATTGCAAAAAGGGTTTTTCACAATCATTCAAGGTGGAAACGTTTTTGGTCGATAAAGAAACTAGGAGGCACTCAAACCAAATTCCTCCAACTTGCTGTGACACCCAAAGACATTCTGGTCACATAAATGAAGTTAAATTGATTTCTTGACGTACCCTTAAAAACCCTTAATACGAGATCCGGATCACCACCAGGATCGACCGTCTGTCCACCAAGCATCATGAAAATATGCTGCTGAAAGACAGATGCAACAGATGGAAACACATTAGGTCAGTTAATACTGATGTATGGAACATTGTCATTGGCCAACCACAAAGGAAGAAGTCCTTAACTGGTGCATTATCCCAGTGGTTCTCAGTCAGGTCCTCAGAGTACTGCTGGTTTTCTATCCTACCAGGTAGTTAACTGTCCCTGATTAGACGGCTAGAATGAAAACCAGTAGGACTCTGGGTCCCAAGAGTATTGTCCACAGCATTTCTTTGTCTTCATCTTTGGATGAAAGTGTGAAATATGGCCAACATTACCTGACATCAAAGAACAATGGCAGCTTGGCAGATGCTAATCCATTCTTGAAAGGCGATTTTCACGTTCAGGAAGCAGATTTAGCGTCAACACGGCTGCTGGAAATACATTTAGTTCCCATTTTATTTTTTGCAACATTTCATTTGTTTGATCAAACTTGGATCAACATCTAGATCCAGTCTTCCAATCCTGATCAACACCGCTCTGCTCTGCCTTCCCCCCCCACCTCCTGATGATCTCACTCTTATTACAGTCCTAATGTGAAGAAACTAGTGAAACCACACCAAAGAGTCTGGACCGCCCTCGTTCTTTTTTCAAGACATTTTTAATGGAGTGAGTCTGTTCTCAGCCCACAAGTTGATTTCTTTCTGTTCTGCTGGTTTATCAACACTCTGGCTGGAGGCTTCAGGGAGGATTGCTTTGTCTCCGTGCAGTTTGGTTAGAAAAACGTTCACTCACACACACACACACACACACACACACACACACTGAGGAGAAATTACAGTCGCAGAAATCTCCCCCGCCTCAATTGTGCCTCAAATCAATAGGTCCTCTTTTCATCCACTTCTACTTGTTTTCTTTCCAGTCCCTGCTCTCTCTCTCACTCCGACAGACTTCATCGGGTTTTGTTTGTTGTGGCGGAGGCTGTTCTCGGCTCAGGCCCACGCCTCGGTGTTTATAACACATCAAAATTACCCATAAAGCCATTAGGGGGTCACTAGGGGTGGCGGCATATACACACACACACACACACACACACACACACACACACACACTAAAGCATGGTCCATTGAACTCTGAATTGGCCATTTAAAGGGTCATGATACAGGGAAAGACATGTATTCAGTCAAAGGTTTCTCAGCCGCTGGTTGGTTGCAGTAAACCAGGATTCATACAAAATATAAGATCGTTTTGTATTACGACTTTTATTTTTCTTAACATGTTCATATTTAATATTATGTGCACATTTGCACATCAGTTATAACACATTTTAACAGTGGATAATGTCAGAGTGCATTTGGAGGGATTTGTAAAAAAAATATATATTATTATTATTTACAAAACTACTGTGTATATGGCTAAAATATTTTATTTTAATTTTTTCATGTAAAATACCCCATACAATAGAAATAACAAACAATATTTGAACAATAAAGCCTGTAAATCACCAGCTGATAAGAAGCAGTGTGCCTCATCTCATCTACCAGCTACAGGTTGAACAAGTGTTTGGCATACAGGGAATATGTTATTGTGAGAAAATGTTGGTTAAAGTTGTTTTTTTTAAGCCAATGTTGTGCTTGGTGTATTTGATGCAGCTGGCATACAAATTTACCAATTAATTATTTAAAGTTGTTTTTGATTTGTAGAATAGAAACAAAATATGAAAATATCTCAAAAGTGACCGATCCTGACAGAAAAAACATTTTCCCTGTAGTTCCCTTTGACAGGAGAGTAGAGCTTGTTACAGGGTTGTTTTTTTTTAATCTGGGCATCAATGCGTCAAATCAAACCCCCGGTACTATCGGTTCCTCAGATCTCCCTCCTATACTCAGTCAGATGTGTTCAAAATCCCTCGTCAACTTGTGTTTCTGTTATTACGTCTCTCATACATCACTCAGGAATATCCCTTACATCTATTGTCAGGGTGCTGTGGCGTTCACTGCACGTCTCTTTGGATAACAACATCACCTTTGAAATGTAAATAATAAAGTAAAAATATAAAAATAAAGTAATTCTTCCTAGAATATTTAAAAAAGAGAATATGTGCAACTTTAATTTAGGAATAAACACTTAAGACTATTTTCACAGATCATGTGATGCTGCTAAACTTCTTACTAACTCATCCTTTAATAGCATGGGTTCAAGTCCCAGTTTATGCTATACTGTTACTTCTGAATCTGATTGATTGATCGACTGATTGATCGATTACGTTTGATAAATCAAAGCACCGTATCCCATCAAGCCCATAGGAAGACACAATACAATTGCGTGAGTTATTTCCACTGAGCTCCTTGCAGGCAGAAAAATGCTTACTGATGCAAACAACAGCACCTGAAGAACAAAGAGATAATCTGTCTCTGCATCTCCTCTTTGAACTCTATGAAAAACCAAACAAAACACTTTCCTTTAAGTGAAAAAAAACATTATAAATGTCCTTACTAAGAAATCTGTTCATCTCACTTGGTGTTGCAGTGGGTGGCGTGACCTTTCATGTGTCAGCCTGAGTCGCAGAACGCTTTGTATCAAAAGTTTTCTACTATTGTTCCCGACGAGACGCAGCTAACTCTGAGCCAAGGTTTCAGTGGTTTGAATACAAAAACATGTGGAGCTGGCGAACGCTCCTCGAGTTTGCAGAACACTTGCATAAGACAGGCTTGTTTTCTATGGAGACCAAATGTATTAATATCAAAGTCGGCTGTAACTGAGTTTTTCAACATGCTCCTGTTGCCTAGTTGCCGGCTCTAACGCTTTCATGGCATCCACCTTGTTTGCGTCTTAGTACACACTACCTCTGCATCTCCATCTTCATTCTCTCTGCTCGACGGATCAAAACGCACTTGATTGCTTGCGGCAAAGCCATGGCTTTTAGTATCCAGCAGGAAATCCATCTATCCAGCTAGAAATGAAGCTATCCTCATAACCTATAACCTCTCCAATGTTTCCCTATCTATTTCTCCCTGTCTCTCTCTCTCTCACAATCCTTTCCTCCCTCCCTCTCTCACAACAGCCATGTGATTCCTAATCTACTCTCTCCCCAGCAGTATGACAGGCAGCCCCCCTCACCTCTCTGCTTCAACCCATCAGTTTATTTGCCTACCTAATGGAATTCCACAGTGGCGTATTCAGAAAGCGTACTCCGCCGCTGTGGAATCGAATCCCCTCTCGCCCCATTGCCTACCCTGTGAGGTGACTTGGCTAATGGCGTTCTGCTGAGTGCCTGCTATTGGCACCCCAGGAGGTCCTTTATCCATTTGCATTGCATATCACGGGGCTACACGGATGGCTGCACGGCTGTTAGGACGCCAGCAAGTTGAGTTCTCCCCAAACCGTGTAATAGTGTGATTATCCTTGATTTGAGGGACTGAGGGTGTTGTTGCAGTTTCTTCAATACTTGGTTGCATCCAATTTTGCTGTTTGCAGCTTTTTTTTTTCTTGGGGATTTGAAGTTTATAGCATCCTGGATGTGCTAAATAAGTTCCATGACCCTTGGGTCTACAAAACCTACATTCATTGCATCCTTTAAAAAATCCATGGACATGGAAAGCTGAGGGTTTCATTCCCAAATGTTATCCATCCATTTTGTATTAAACATGTCACCTGTGCAAAAAAAACGACAAATAAATACCTTGTGAGTGTAGAGCTCAAGCAGTCTGTTCTCATATCAGATTTGCAGTTCTGGGAAGGAATGCACTGTCATTTTCTGATTCTACAGTTACATGGTGGAAAGTAAGGGTGTTGAGGTCGGGGTGGTGGACAGGTACCTTTATTACCTTCAACTCTGATGGCCTGGGTTCAATTCCCTGACAGTTTTAATTTTCAGCAAAAGTTTTTCTTATTTAACCCTAACCCTAACCAAAGTTGTTTTAGTTTGACGAACCTTAATCATGACCTTAATCTAAGTTGCTTTAGTGCTGTAATAGTTATGTGGCTGGCCTTATGTCGGTATAGTATGACTCAATGTGAATCAAGGGTTCATCACTTTTTTGTTGGATATAATACAAACATTGTGTGAGAACACGTTGGCTCAAGATGGACAATAATCAATAGTGAGTTTTACTTTCATGCTACCAATCATTTTGTAGGTGTCATATTTTTGAAAGGGTAGATATTCCATTCTGCAATGAAGCTCTTTATTTGGAGTTTTTCATCCAACAGATATGATAACTTTGTCTGAAAGCAAGAGAGAGTTTCAGATCTGTTCAGTGGTAATCCAACAGAGTATTGAAATACTGTTGTTGTCTATCACCTAGTCTGACTGTGATGGCTCTACTTGTCCAGAACACAGAACAAAAGGCAGGAGGACGGTGTGCTCCCGTGAGAATCCATGTGCAATAAGAGTTTTAAAAAAATATATATTTTTCTTTCAAAGTAAGTTAAAATATACAGACAAGGGTCATTTCCCAGAAAGTGTCCTGTAACTAGAACTTCAGTCTCTATAAAAGTCAGATATTGGCCAGTCAATATGATGGAGCATATGCTTTTACTACACAGCTTCAGGGGTGGGAGTCTAAAACCTGCAATGAAACCTGCAGTCTCACCTTGCAAACCAACCTACAAGAAATGTAGTTTGGTTAGTTCTAGTTTAGCTAGTTCTACATCAGTATTAGTAGGTTTGTCTGAATGGAGAGGTTTAGTGCTGGTGATGGTCAAAAAGCTGATTCAGAGGCTTTTCCACATTGTAAACAATAAACCTGTGGGGGGGGGGACAAAAGATATTTGTATTGGTATTGCCCTTCAAAAACCCATATTGGTCAAACCCCTTAATGTGAATTATGATGAAACTCTACAAAGACTTAAATGTACTTTTTAGGCATTTAACTGACATTGTTTTCTAGAGCAATTCACAATGAGTGCAACGGTAGAATAAGCTTAAATTCCAAGATCAACAACATTACAAACAGGCAAGCAGTGCCCTGACAATAGATGCAACCCTAAGCTGATCATACTGTACTGAAGGTAACTCGGGAAGAAAAAGTAGAAACCCTTATGTACTGAAAGGGTGATGCTTATCGCTGATAGGTTACATCTGTGTTAACATGTGATTGGTCCTCTGTGTGTCTGACAGGTGGGGAACCTTGGCCTGCTCTTCATGTTGTTGTTCTTCATCTATGCTGCTCTGGGGGTGGAGCTATTTGGAGAGCTGGGTAAGTCTGCCAGTGATGACACGCAGCCAATACAGGCAAGAGAAACTGGCAGCAGGGTGGAGTAGTGGTTAGAGAGACCATCCAGTACTTCGTAGGTCACAGGTTCAAAGTCACTCAGTTGCACGGTGACTGGAATCAGATTTCTTTTGACAAAATCTCTTGTGATATTACAGGTTAGTAAAACCCAAATAACCAGCTACTTGTACACTATCTGGCCAAAAGTCAGTGGACCCCCCTACTAGTTATTGAGTTCAGGTGTTCCTCAGGGTTTGGGCTTGGCCCCTTAGTTCCAGTGAAGGTAATCTTAATGCTACAGGATACCAAGACATTTGGGGAAGGCCCTTTGCTGTTCCAGCATGACTGAGCCCCTGTGCACAAAGCCAGGTCCATAAAGACATGGTTAGACCAGTTTGGTGTGGAGGAACTGGATTGGCCTGCACAGAGCCCTGACCTCAACCCCACTGAACCTTTGGGAGGAAGTAGAACACCGATTGGAGAAACACAGAGGAAAGCCTTCCAGAAGAGTGGGGGGGTCCAACTCCATATTAATGCCCATGGTTTTAGAATGGGATGTCCAGCAAGCTCAGATAGGTGTGATGGTCAGGTGTCCACTGACTTTTGGCCAGATAGTGTATGTCCATGTGACATTTGTTTATAAGTCCTGGTTCCCTTGTAATTGGTCAGTGCTAACCTAAACAAACTAAATGCAAAAATACAATGAAGTCAACCTTACCACTGTGGATCCAACCAAAGAAAACAAACTGTTAACATGATCACACCCTTTACATGAACCAAACAAACTCAAATAACCTCCCTAGCAGTTTGAGGTTACTGTTGAGCCACTCTCCAAACTCAAACTGCTCTCTCTTTTTCTCTTCCTTCCCTTCTCAGTGTGTAACGCCGACTACCCCTGCGAGGGCATGAGCCGCCATGCCACCTTCGAAAACTTTGGCATGGCCTTCCTCACCCTGTTCCAGGTCTCCACCGGTGACAACTGGAATGGCATTATGAAGGTACCTCAGCTTCCTGCTGCACCATGGGAGATGGAGTGCAATAAGAGGATGCATGTTTCATCTGTTCCATGGCACACTATCAATCTCTGCACTATTGGACTAGGGTGTTTTATGTCTGTGGTTCCCAAACTGAGGTCCAGGGACACCCAGGGGTCCTTAAGTGGTCTCCAAAATAAGACACAGATTATTTTCACTATTATTGTATTCTAAAGCAGTGATGTCCAGTCATGTGCCATGCAGGGCCAACAGCCTGCAACTAACCAGGGAGCCTACTAGCTAGCTAACATTACACAATGGAGAGTGATACCGAGTCTCAGGGCACTTTCACGACCAAGGGGTCTTTTGAGGCAGAGGATCTTCAATGGCTCCGCCCATCTCCAGTCGGGGGCGTCAACATTTTTTAAAATGTCTGCCCACTCAGCTCATACTACCCCTAAACCTTCGGTATTTTGTCACCGATCAGAGTTGAGCCGGCAGTGCAGCAGAGCTGACATTTTCAACCAAAGAAGGGTGAGACATATTGCCTAGCCTGCTGAAATGATTAATTGATGCCCAGTATTGATAGGTTTCACCATATAGAAGTCATGCGGAGATGTTTACAGCTGATTTAGCGTTGAATACCTCTATAAGCCACTGTTGTTGCACCGGGCAGCTCCCAGGTCTGAATGTGAAGCAGGACGGTGCTGAACGACCTCCCATGGATGAATAAAGGTTAAAAATAATGATATTTTGCATTACAGGTATTTGATTACACCTCCACTCACGTATTGTGGCTCCAATCAGCTCTCGCTCTCCAATCACACCAAAGCAACGAGGTCTTAAACCATCAGAACCGGCCCTGTGATTGGTAATGAGTGCTGATTAGACTCTTCCAGTCTGACTGGTGGAGAAGAAGAAAGAGAGCAGATTCTACTGAGACACTGACAATGTACACAGATTGCACTCCAATGTTAAACTCAACGAGTCCCTGCTGTTGTTGTGGAACTTCAATGCATTATTCATCAGATTGTATTAATGAGTAAAGCAGCGTCACCTTGTGAACGGACGAGTCTGATTATTCTCTTTCACTAACCTTTTCTTCTCTGATTGCCCCTCACCCCGTCCTGCCCTCCACCTGTTTCCTCCGTCCTAACACTTCATCCCCCATTCACCTCCTGCATCCCTCTCCCTCTACACCCCCCATTCACATTCTTCACCCATTTTCTCCTTCTCCACTTGTTGCTTACCATAATTCCTGTTGCCCCCCCCCCCACCACCACCCCCACCACCAGGACACGCTGAGGGAGTGCCCTCCAGGTCATCCGGCGACCGACTACGGCTGCCATGCGGGGCTACAGTTCATCTCTCCCATGTACTTTGTGTCCTTCGTGCTCACGGCCCAGTTCGTCCTGATCAACGTGGTGGTCGCGGTGCTCATGAAGCACCTGGACGACTCCAACAAGGAGGCGCAGGAGGACGCCGAGATGGACGCCGAGATCGAGCTGGAGCTGGCCCAGGGAGGACTCTGCTGCATGATGGGGGGCATCGGAGCCTGTCGCTAGTGCCACCAGCGGCGGTGGAAACGGGGGAGGCGGTGGCGGTGGCGGTGGCGGCAGCGGGGCCGGTGGAATTACAACGGGTGCGATCGGGGCGCCGAGTGGTGGAGTTACGCTGCCGGTGCGAGATGGAGGAGGAAGTGGAGGCAGTGGCGGAGGAGGAGGAGGAGGAGGAGGAGGAGGGCATGAGGGCCACAGACAGCGATGCAAGCTCTACTCTCCTGCTCAGGTGAGTTGACTTGTCTTACTGGCTAACAAGTTAACAGCATCGACTTTTAAGAGAGTAATTATTACTGTTGAAGGTGCGATAAGTAAGATTTCCACTGTTCCAGGGGGTTGATAGGGTTGTTGATCAATACCAATGATTCAATGCTGTCTTGGCCACTTGCTGAGATTTCTGGCTTTCAAAACTGAATCCCAAACCCAACGCTGACCACCTACTGGCATTTACACCTTCTCAACCGCGGAGGACGGTGCTACGGGTGAGTGACTAACATCACAAGACCTTTAAAGCAGTAGCATTACAGTGTTTTGTATCAGCATTTTGAAGCTACACGAGACGTTTCTGTTGGATCTCTGCTCCGTTGAGCTTACTCATCTCAACTGTGAAAACGTGACTATTATTTGTGCCAGTCACTAAACTGTGTCAGAGGCTTGTTGAAGGCTTGTTGGTTGATAAAAGTCACAGAATGCTCCTTTAAATGATGTGGAGAGGACTCAGGTTTACTACCAGAGCTGGAGACTTGAGAGAAATGAGACTCAGACTTAAGAAAAACTATTTTCTTTCTTCATGAATTACTGCTGCCCTGCTGGTGCAAATACAAGCTGTTGATGCCGTTTAGTTGTTAATGACTTGCATACACACACATTCACATACACACAATACAACCCCCCCCCCCTCCCCACCATCTCCGTAGTCTTCTAAAAACAACAACAGCAGGGGCGGTGGTGGCGGCTGTCTGATTGGCGGCATCTCAAACAGCAACGGAAAAATAGACGGAAAGATGTAGTAGAGAGAAAGCAAGAGGTGACTGAATGACTGACTGACTGACTGACTGACTGACTGACTGAGGGATTGAGGCAGCAAGCCAACGAGCAACTGGGCGAACAAATGACTGATTGAGAGACCGACTACCTGACCGATTGACTTTGTTCTGACTGACTGGTTTCGGGGCGTGACGAAGCACATTTGGAACGCTGTCTTCAAACTCTGGAGCGTTTACTGCTTCGGTTCAGTTCTCTTGGGGCAGGTGAGAAGAATGCAATATGAACGCACTGCGGTGTGGTTTGGTAGGATTGAAGGAAATTACCTCGAAACCGCAAGGTTTTATGGGTACAAGGAGATGGAAGTGGACAGTTACCGAGGGGAAACCACCGTACTGTGCTGACGCTGTATTCAGCTGTTTCTTCATGTGTTCTTAACTGGTATGAACACCAGAGAAGGTTTGGCAAAGAGTGCAGAGAAGTCCATTACGCCTAGCTGAAGTTTTAAGGACTGGAATCTGTTTTGACCGACCCCCACCTGTAGATGACTGAGTGAGAGAGAGAGAGAGAGAGAGAGACAGAGAGAGAGAGAGAGCGAGCGAGCAGCTAATACTGGAAGGGCTGGAAGACAGAGTGAGACTGTGGGTGGGTGGCAGTCTCAGCCATTGTGTCATTGTGCTTATAGCTCATTGTCTGTCAGCCTACTGGTATTTTTAACCAGGGGGAGGAGTAAGAGACAGATGAGAAAGAGAAGAAACTCTTTTCATGTGTCTCTCTATATGCACTCCATGTTGAATCTCCACCAAACAACTTGCACACAATAAGAGCACTGATCCGAGGACAGTTGCTGTGTGTGTTTGAGTGCTTGTGTTTTATTTAGGTTAATCCCAAAAGGCAGCATGAACACGAACCAAGTTGCTGGCAAACAATGTACAAGAGAAACATATAATCAAAGTCACATAAAAGAGAGAGTATTTTCTTTAATAAAAGTGCTCCAGTAGAAGTCGACTAACACACAAACAGAAAGCACAACAGCTCCTTATCGATTCTGACGTAAGATCCTTCATTAACACTTTTAGCTGACCAAGAGAGACCGGCGGTTGCAGCCTTAAATGGCTTTGCAGTGACTTCCATGAAGAGGGAGGAGAGCTCTGACCTCGGGGATAAATAACAAAGACAAGTTGAGACCATAACCAAGAGCACAGATGAAATGCACCAATAATAAAGTCTACAGGTGGATAGCTCTTCAATCTTCTTGCTGTGTATACAGCCACATAGTCCCTGAACAACCGAAGCATTTCAAGAGAGTTTTTCTGGAACCATTTCGTCTTCCTGTGGCTACAGACAGGTACAATCTGTAAAGTCTGGCCTCCCTGATACAAGAAGTACCTTAATGTGTAAGTTGCTTAAGAAGAGCCAGTGTTGAATTTCCTGCTCTTGCTCAGGCAACTATTACACTATCCTAGGGCAGAGGACAGAAGGTATCAGTGTAGGAAAGTAAGCACGTCCTTGGTTGGCAAAATGACCCTTTTACGAACTAAATCCCCCCAAATGTCTTGTAATGTGTTTTGGATTTAAAAAGTTAATCTACCCAAAATCAAATATGGGAAAAAAAACATGTTCATCATTTAATAAAATCTAGAGGATCCAGTCTGCAAAAGTGTTAGATTGTTTTTAGACAAGGACTTGAGTTAACTGCTATCAAAAAAACACCTTCATCTCTTTTCATTTTGAGCTAGAAATCATTTTCGACCTTCTACCACTTCTTGGTAGATTTTCATACTAACATGAAAGCAGTTAAGACAGTCGCTCCATCAGTATTGAGCTTCACTGCGGGGGAGGGAGGGAGGGTGGTGGAGTCAGGGGGGGAGGGCGGTAGGGTCCCAGTGGGGTGCCTTTGGCTGAGAGCATCGCTGGACGAGAGCACCAGATGGTAGGGCGGTGAATCAAATCAGGGTCATCGGCAACACTTACCCCAACCAAGGCCCCTGGCTCAGCCAATCGATGAGCCCGGCTCACCCCTCGCTGTGCATCTCTAAGCACCTGAGGGGGGGTGTGTGTGTGTGTGTGTGTGTGTGTGTGTGTGTGTGTGTGTGTGTGTCTATTGACTGCGGTTGCCCTCCTCACCTCACACCCTTTAGTAGCTCAGCGATGGAGAGAGAGTAGGAGAGTTTGAACTTTAGACATGGCAGCAGGGAAAAGGTGAGCTGACACAAAAAAAAGCAACTGGCAGGAGAAAAGAATCCAGACGGCCGGAGAGAGACCGACCGGCAGAGAAATCAAACCGACAGACAAGGAAGAACAAGAGAAACACAGACGGCAGAGACATCTAGGATGACTTTCATAGGGAGGGTTGTTTCAGGGTGTCAGACCTCCGAACTGTCTTTCACATTGAACAGAAAGCCTTTAACTAACTATGACAACAGAAAGCTGTGAGAGATACCCATGCTCCTGCAAAATGTGCAAACTTAAATTATGGTGCTTTCTAAAAGTTAGCGGGTTACATAAATCCTCCTCAACAAAATCTAACATTTTGGAAATTGTTCCCTTAGTTATTTTCAATTTTAGGCATTAAGGCTGATGTTCTTATTGTTTACAGTAAGTGAGCAGGTAGGGGTTCAGTGCCTTGCTCAAGGACTCTATTGTCAGGATCAAACCTTTGACCTCAAGGCCACCCTGCCTGCGGTCTTCAATAGACCTTATTCTCACAGGGGGCCACTTTGTACGTACGTCATACTCAGGATGGGAAACGCCACAGTCGAGCAACGTCCTACATGGTGTGTACCAAGACGCACAGGAGTCAGACAGAACTGTGAAAGGTTAAGGTAATAAGGTAATATATATATCTGGCCCACTATAGCTAGAGTAGACCTACCGAGGCTAGCATCTGGCCTTGGTAGCTGCAGCTAACTTCCCTGCTAAGTTCAAGCAGTCGTTGTAGTTGCTGTTCCCGAGATTGTTAGCTAATTTGATGTTAGCATCTGTTAGCATCTGTTAGATCTGAAGTCCTCACTTATGTGTTGAAGTAATCCTCTGGGTAGTTTCCAACCCCGAGAATTCACATGGCTGCCTTGGGAGTGAGGTCAATACAGGCCTGTCAAGCCATGGATGAGAGTGGATGAGCTGGATGAGTCACAAGAGAGATGGACCTCCTCCACCATGTGTCTCTTGTCATCATTGGTAATAACCCTCCAACCGTCTGTGACAGGCCTCTATTATACAAACACACAAACGCAGCACAAAGCATCAATCAATAAGAAGATAAATCATATCAACAAATGAGCGATAATGATTGCAGCCGAACAAAGGAGGGAGAGGAATGACAGAAGAGTATAAAGGGGTATTTTTCATCATTAAGTAAAAGAAATCCATCGGTCAAATGACACCTGCACTTTATCATCTCAAAACCTGCAAGACCTTTCAGTCATCAGATTCCTCATCAGTGCATCAGGGATCTGCTCACTTCAGCTTCCTCAGCGTCACTCAGAGTCTCGAACCTTCAACAGCTCTTTTAAAACAAGGCAGAGCTCCTTTTTTTTTTTATGGAAACGTGTAATTAATTTTTAAAAAGTTGTCATCTGTCTTCCCCGTTGGCTCGGCTGGAACCACCAGGAGGCAGAAGTCGCCTCTCTTTGTCTCGGCGCCTGACAGCAGCAGCTGAACTGAGGCCAGCTCCCAACAGATAGTTAAATAACTAGTTCATTAAAAACACACAAGAGATCATTTCATCGTGTTACACAAGAGAGGAAGGGAAGAAAGAGGACGGAGGGAGAGCGAGGGAGGGCGGGAGAGGGTGAGACTTCGGGAAATAAAAAGGGGGTGTGGCCATAAAAAAGATGTGAATGAGTGTGAGGATGGGGGTGAAAAGGAGGCAGGCTCTTGACAGCATGGAGCTTCACCAGGGGGCCTGGTAGGAGAGCAGAGCAGCGGCCGGACGCTGACTTTGATGTTATTTTTACCGGGAAAAAAACGTACAATAGGCGAAAATCCAGATCAAAGCTAACAAGCAGAGACAATGGCATGTAAGTGACTGTAAAGTGCCGTTTTTCTGCTGACGTATCTTTTTTGTGTTCCCTCGGCGTCGCTTCAGAATGGAAATCAGAGTTTGAGCTGGTATCCGTGCTGAAGTCGAAACGTGGCGTTGTGACAACCCGGGGCAGCGTAGAGCAGCGGTTCACTTTCATGTCACGTACATGTGGGGCACATTTTGTCCCACATGGAGAGGTTGTTGTTGTTGTTGTTGTTGATTTGTATTTGTGTCTACACTGTTCATGGGGAGTTCATAGAGCTGCGAGTGAAACCTACTAGTAGAATAATCATTCTTATACATTTTGTAATTGCAACAATTTATAAAATAGAGAAATTAAACTGTCCTCATTTTTTACCTTTTAGTTTAAAAACGTAAATCTGAAAGGAGTGCAAACCTCCCCCAATGCTGAACAACTCTCCAACTTGCTGTTACACACAAAAGCATTATTTGTATCAAGATAAATTGAGTTCTTGACCCTGCGAACGTACCCTGAGGACTTGAAATCAAATCTCTATCTCTGATAGTTTCTATGGCTATGGCTAAAAATCAATAACCGTCTATTGGCAGGAATTCCTAGATCCAGATCACAACCAAAACCCAATCGATTGTTCCTTGGCCCAGGGCCTATCTGTCCACCAAATTTCATGGAAATCCATTCATAGGTTTTTAAGATAAATTGCTGACAGACAAACAAATAAACTAATAAAAATATAACCTCCTCGGTTGAAATAAGATCAAACTGTTCCAGACAAACAGCCCAGACAGTGGCAGCTCCTACCCACAACCTCTTACATGCAGTATACAAGCCCACATACACGTTACTGTTCAAGAGGATTGTGAACATTTGAGAAAAATAAGACGCTGTGTGTCTTATTTTGAAAGGAATGAATACAGCATTTCCTTTCAAAATAAGACACATGGCGTCTTATTTTTCTCTCTTCTTTTCTATGTTGATGATGTTCTAATTACAAACTAACCAAAACGTCAATTTGTGTGTGTGTGTGTGTGTGTGTGTGTGTGTGTGTGTGTGTGTGTGTGTGTGTGTGTGTGTGTTCCAGGAGAGCCAGTGGCTGGACAGTGTGTCTCTGCTGATTAAGGACTCGTTGGAGGGGGAGATGATTGACAACCTTTCCGGTTCAGTTTTCCACCACTACTGCTCTCCTCCCGTCTGCAAGGACTGCAAGAGCCACCCGCAAGAGGTGAGTGTGGGTATATGCACGCACACGCACACGCACACACACACACACACATATATACATATATACATGCACACCTCTCTTTCTTTCAGTCTCTCCAATCTCTCCATTGTGCAGTACTACTTCTATTGTACTGTATTGTCATCTCTCTCTCTCTCTCTCTCTCTCTCTCTCTCACACACATTGGTTTTTTTTTGCCTGTTAGTTCAGAATACCCAAATTACTTCAGCTGTCAATCATCCTGCAGCATACCTCTGAGGCGGATCATGGCCGCCAGTCACACAAACCCTCCCTCCTCTAGAGAGAGGGTGATGCTGACGCCACGCCTCTCTCCCCGGTTCAGTCCATGTTTAATCTGACAGTGGAGCATGGGAGCGATTCATCATGCGAGTCATGTCTCTGAAAAAATAAACAAGTGCCTTTTTGTGTGTGTGAGAGAGATGGAGAGAGAGAGAGAGAGAGAGAGACAGAGAGTCAATGGTGCTCTCTCATATTCCATGGTAATTGTGTGTGTGTGTGTGTGTGTGTGTGTGTGTGTGTGTGTGTGTGTTAGGAGAACAAAGAAGAATGCCCACATGTATAAATCCCATAAATGCGCTTAGCTCTCCCAAATCGCATGGTAATTGTGTGTGTGTGTGTGTGTGTGTGAGAGAGAGAGAGAGAGAAAGAGAGAGAGAGAGAGAGAGAGAGAGAGAGAGAGAGAGAGAGAGTGAGGGAGACTGTGGGCATCAATCCCATAAATGCATATCCACAAATCTCAGTGTCTCCACGTCGTCTTCCAGCTCCCCAGGTTATTAGTTGGAGGCTCAGATTAATGTGTATTTATAAGTGTGTGTGTCTAACGTGCCCAGAGAATACGCTGCAAATCCTGAGATGAAAGCCAGCATCACTTAAAAAACAAGCTCACATCATGGAAATAATCCTACATGTCTTGCATAAGGTGGCGGGGCGGCTGGAGAGACCTGTCCTGTAACTGAACGGTCACAGGTTAAATTGCCTGCACCAGCCAACCGGACCACCAACAGCCACGTGTCTCGTCTCGGCGACCTGCTCTTGACGTAAAACGAAACATCGAGTTGCTGAATTTAAAATTGTCTTCTGAGCGATTTAAGTGGAGGACATGGTGTTCCTGTTAGATGAGGAAATGGCAGAAAGCCTCAGCGAGGGATACTACTGGGAAAACACAGTCTTTACAGGGAGCTGCTTTATATACTTGGAGTTAATGGCTCTATTAAATACAAACAAAAACACAATAATATATAATCTTTCTGGTGCAATCAGTTACACCCACGGTAGAGATGAAATTATGTTCACTTATATTATTGGGGAAATGTCTCTTTAACCGTTTTGCACTGTGAAATCCTCGCAAGGTGAGAGGAAGGAAGGATTTTGACATTGCATTCCAAGATGCTGCATTCAAATGGTGTTTGCGTTGCAGAGTAATTGCTTTGCTTTGCCGATAAATGAGCATAAAATGACATTACCTCGCACAATGTCATTGTTTTACATGCAATCTGTAAGATGCATGAACGACAGCACGGCACTCAAATATAGCCAGCTTATGCAGACAGATGGGAAATGCATGACAACGTGGGAACATGAATGATTTCAGATTAAATGACTTTTATTTTGTTGAATAATTCACTTTTGCCGATAGTTTCAGCAGCATGCACCAGAGCCTTTGATTTGATGTGCAGCATGGAGCCTCAGCCATGCAGGAGGCAGCTGGAGCAGGGCTGGGAGAATCTGGGTGGGGAGGAAAATGGGTAACACTCCTCCCTCCTTCAACATCTAGCATCGAGGTGCCCTTGAGCAAGGCACTGAACCCCAACTATTGCTCCATGAGCCTGTGGTTATACTGTGCAGCTGTTGAACCTTCCCTCCTCCTGTAACCACGCCCCCAGGTCACTGCTGTAAATAGCAATGTGTTCTTGTTTTTTTTTAAACCTATTTTCCATCCAGATGCTAATTCTAGATTTCTGTCTCCAAGCCCTTTGAGCATTAAAGCAATAATCCAGTGATTCAACCTCTACCCGGCTCATGAACGCTTTTACATTTGCTCTTCTAAACGCCCGGTAGGTCTTCTGCCACACAGGAAGTGATGCGTTACATGCTTCTGGCAGCAGCAACAGCAGTTTGTTTGGAATAAATAGAAGAATAACTTGAGCAGCGATAGCCACCGTGGCTGAACAGACAAAGAAAAGAGCGCCACCTACAGGAACTCAAACTCCATCAACAGAAAATCCAAAATAGAAGAAACAGATGAATCGCTCAGAGGAAGGCCGGCGCTTTGAAAGACTACTGGCAATGTTTTGGTAGTCTTAGCTTCGCCACAGCTCGGTTAGCGTGTTAAAAGTACTAACGTAGGTCTGTTGCTAACATGAGTGTAAGCAGTTTTTTGTCAATATCAGTTGAGGATTTGCTTGCGGTGATGCGGTTGTAACCATGTCAGAGGGTTAGGCTGCTGAGAAATGCACCACAAAGCCTGTCGCCTCAAAGGTCCAATCACACGTTTCACTGGCAAGAGATCTGCACTCTGATCCTGGTTGCTCCAATGATTTCCACCTGATGAGTGTGCAGATTGCGCATTTCAATATGTTGCGTGTGTGTGTGTGTGTGTGTGTGTGTGTGCATGTAAAGGAGTGTGACTCAGCTGAGTAACTCGTCAGCCCCTGGCTCTGAGTCTATCCATCTGTAGCGTTGAGCTTCACCCAGGACCGCCACAGCTAGACGTCTATCACCATGCAACTAGATATTGACGTGTCAGGATGTTGGCTGGAATACTAATACAGACCAATGTAGCCTTGATCTCTTATAGACGTCTATTTTCTTCTCCTCTCCTCTTGTATCTGCTGTTATTTCTATTCCTCTTCTCTTCTTCTTTACTCTCATCTTTCTGCTCCTCTCCTCCCTTCCTTTCTCTCCCTCTCCCACTCGGTTTTGTTTTTTTCAGTCCAGCGGTCCGAAAAAAAAAAAAGTGACAGCCTGCCACTCACTCACTTCCTGATTCCTCCCTAACAGCCAATCAGAGGCAGAGCTGAGTGAATGAGCTGTGTGGCTGACCTCAGACAGGGCAGGGCTGGATGAGTGAATGGAAGAATTTCACTTCCAAGGTGGAGAAAAGCACTGAAGCCCTACATCTTATTGGATCATCTTCCCCAAGACTACAACTGTAGGATTTCATAGTACTTTCAATAGTACTGCTAATATTAATCAGTATATGTTTGGTAAAACTACCTGAAAACAGATGATTCAAACATGAAATACATGAGGATGGGAAAAGTCTTTTTTGCAGGCAGAAGGTCTAAAAATCATCCTTTTATTTGTATGCCAGCAACAAGCATATTTCTTTCAAACAGTGCATGACTCGTTTTGGAATGAAACCCATTTTAATTGAGCAAGGCGTTCACAGATGGACTTTTTGCCTTAATTGGCACCAATTTGTTATGCTTTCTGCATAACCCCGCTGGGAGAACTTGTTTTGTGTTTGTTTGATATAGGCAGCTCTCATATCTTTCATCCATCCATTCATCAAAGTTACTGCATCACAAAAATATAACCGTGTTGAAACAAATTGACTCAAGCAGAACAGACGCAGTAGTCATTGGTATTATCTGTCATCAACACCCATTATGAAACAATATCATTTATCAGATTAATAATATAATATGTGTTATTCACAGTTTCTTACAGTATATTGATCTATATCAGACTGGCTATCTGTTATTTGTTATGTGTGCACTTGGTAACCTCAATAACATTCCCGCTCCCACCAAACTCCCAGCCAAGTTCCTACGTAGGCACTCGTTCTAGATTGATAGCACAAGGGATCTTACATGCTGTCTGTGAATTATTCAAGCGATGTGATTGGTTCGCCCTGTGTTTGCGGGACAGATCCGATTGGCGGAGGTGGAGCAGGCGTCGCTGATGTCAGAGCAGCTGTCAGACAAGTCGTCGTCTCTGGCGTTGCCTGATGACCTCAGCCTGGATGAGCACAGCAGCTACCAGCTACTGGTCCGAGACAGCCAGGTACACACACACACACACACACACACACACACACACTTTCACAGTTCACCTGCCCTCTCTCGTACACACACCCACATACATGCTCACACATGATATATGCAGCATGTGTGTGTAGGTGTGTGCAGTGCCGGTCCCCCCCCTACCTGACTCATGTAAACCACTTCCCACACAGTCACACGGCAGCACTTCCTGTTCCCCTCCTTTAAAACAGTTTGCTTTCCTTCTGATTCAAAATACATATACTGATATGATACTGAGTTATAATATCAATACAAAGCAATACACCAAGAAGCAGTGAGATAACGTTGATATATGAAGACTTATAACTAAGGGAACAGTAATAATGGGTACAGAATATTAGGATTAATGAATAAACTACACAAGAAATTGAAATACGAACTGCCCCCCTCAGATTTATGTTTTTCTTCTAAGATAATCATATAACTCTAATATTTATACAACTTTTATTATAAAATTAAACTAAAAATTCAACTTATTTTTGTTGTTTTCAGGTTAAAACTGTTACTTCCTATGTAGTTACTTAACTTCCAGTTCATTCATTCATTCATGGTTGTAATATGAACCAATAGATTCAGTCTGATTGTCTCCCTGACCATGTTGGTCCATCCACTCTGCTTCCACATGTCAACCCGACGCTTCATTCACACCAAGCATCATTTAGCTGAAACCCCAGGTGATATTACTGAGCAAAGAGGCTACAGAGGGAAGGGAATAGGATGAAGAGGTTAAACATAGTTTGACTTCCCCGCTGAAGGAGACAGCCTCCAGCCTGGCAGTGAAACGTTGCTGGTTTAGCTTCATCTTAGCTGTCACCAGAAACAGGCTAGTTAGCCATTAGCAGACTAGCTATCAGCACATGAGCCTTTGAGCCCGTTTGGTCGAGCCACATCTATTGAGAGAGAAATCAGAAGGTTTACCTCATCTGCTTGCCTGCTTCCTGTCATGACCTTGACAACATTCGCGCTGTTATCAAATTGGTGGGCGGGGCCTGGCCATGCGGCTGTGTCGGGGCCCTACACAATTGCGTAGTGTGCATGTTAGGGAGGACCGGCATGGTGTGTGTGTGTGTCTGCACATTCATTGCATCGTTGCATCACGTCCCCCGATGGATATTTGAACTTGATCTTCAACAACTATATTTAAGCTGTGTCAAAGGTTCCTTTGTGCAATTAAACCCTGATGTGTGAAGCTGACGCAGCTTCTCTGCAGTGAATATTACCTGTGATTAACTCACACACACACACACGCACACACACACACACACACACACACGCGCACACACACACACACACCAGTCCATGTCTTTGGAGCTTTGGGGAGTTACTGCTTGCTAATCATCATTAATTACTATTTACATGCTTTACTGCCTGATTAAAACACCTGGATCCCTCTGTGCTCCTGCTGTGGGCGTACGAGTGTGTGTGTGTGTGAGTGTGTGTGTGTGTGTGTGTGTGTGTGTGTGTGTGTGTGTGTGTGTTTGCAAGTGTGGATGAGCATGTGCATACTTGTCTCTGTGGCTGTGTGTTTGCGTGGGTGTGTGTGCACCTCTTTCATATCCCCGTCGTCCTCACAGCTCTCAGGAGTTCCACCTGGCCCGTTTCATCGCTGCTGTATTGAAACCCAGTTCATTTGATCCGGTTTATGGCCGCCGCAACAGCCGAGACACTTTGAAGCTTGTCATTATTTTCTTTTAACGACATCCAGTATTAATAGTTGTATGGGGGGATAAGAGACGGCGTATGAAAAGAGTACCTTTTGAACCGGGGGAAATTGTGCTCTGATTTCCATTACGACAAGGTCCTGGTCCAGTGAATACCAGCGCCTTAGGATAACCTGCTAATTCTCCCTGCATCTCTTTCTCTCCCCCTTTCCTTCTCTTTCTCTCTCCCCTCCCTTCTGCTTCTTTCTCCCTCTCCCTCTCAGAGGGGCAGCAGTGACTCCCCCAGTTCGGAGGAGTTGCCTCCCCAGGGGGGATACAGAGGGCTTCGTCCCCCCAGTTCAGGCAGCGAGGAGGGGATCCAGGGGTTGTTAGAGGTGGGCGTCCACCCCCAGCTGACCCCTCCCCAGCTGGCACAGCAAAGCCCTGCACACGGCACAGGTACTGGACCAGGCGTGATGGTGATCATGTGTTTAAGGCATTTAGCTAGCTCTCTCATCCAGAGCAGCTGTCATCATTTACTGGAGCTGAATCTGGGAAATACATGTCAGCAGGGTCCGACATGACCACCCATCAAGTGTCAAATGCTGGTAAAAGGTTTGTGTTTGGTGGATAAATCAATAAGGGTCACCTGCCACACCAGCTGGTAACCTTGTGAGACAATACAGTTTTTCATCTTTGCCTGTTCTCAAACTTTGAAGCTCCCTTCTACTTTGAATTAGATTCATGATAGATTACGAACTTGATCCACTGCAAAAGTGAGTGAGCGAGTTTAAAATGAACACCCAGTATCTGACTCTACACCCAAAATGGCATTGACTCCAGGTAGGGTGACATATTTCTACGAAAAATGTTTATGAATTACTTTGTCTGGTAGAAATGATTCTTGGAAGCCACGGTCAATTTCCGACGCAGCATTGTGATTAGTTTCAATTAACTTTGCAGCACAAGGACATGTGCAACAAGTCAAGGGGGCGAACACATTTTATAGCCACTGTAAATCACTGCCATCAGAGAGAAACCATGTAATTGCAGTTTTGGTGTTTTTGCTCTTTCTGCCTTTGATTGCTGAGTTGAGTGTCATGACTGAAATGGCATTACTATTAAATTCCCATTATGATTTGAAATCTTTGTTCCTCCATCGGCAGCACGATGCTCCAATTGAATGTACCACGTTATCCAGTCATATTAGTGTAATCCCTCTCAGGAGTACCTTTCATCAGTACTCCTTATTATCCTTATCGGCGTTCTCTGTGACCCTTTAACCGCCGCTATTTAATTACGCCGTGACTTTGACGTGACATTGATGGTATCATTTAAATAGGAGGAGGATCTTCTTGAGGATCTCTGAAGCCGACTCAGATGTATCGCTCTCGAGGACATATCTCAAACACCACCATACCAGTTGATTGGCTTCCAGCGCAATTAGAACAGTGATAGATGAGGCCGACGGAGAGCCAGGCGCAGACACAGAGACGTTGATGAATGGCATGCCAATCCCCCATCTCCCCTGCATCGCTTTCCCCCGATGGAGCGATATGATGCAAAGTCAATTCAGGGGGGAACTGTCCAAGAGCACTCGATGTTACAGATTGTTGCGGACAGATGTCACCGAGACCTCAATTGATGCTTTGTGACACATGAGGACACAAGATCAGTTATTGGCAGTTTCGAAACAAAAATATCGGTATCAGAATCGCCTTTTTCCGCTGTTCATTTTGGCTGAACCCTAATAGATACCCCCTCTGTTTCAGATGACGACGGAGGAGGTGGTATCGGAGGTGGCGGTGGTGGGTCTTCCACCCCTGTCTTCCGCTTACCCGCTGACTTCTTCCACCCAGCCGCCGCGGTTCATCCGGGCAGCCCTGGGATCGGGGCTAGCCCGGCGGAGAGAGGGCCATCCAGCTTGGCCTCCCCAGCCTCCTGGGCCTCCCTCCGCTCACCCGGAGCCAACAACAGGCCCCTCAGCTCTCAGGTATCACGGACAGATGAATGTGCATGAATGGGGAGCTGAGCTGACCATCGGTACCTTTTGTATACAACACACCAGTTCCATGGAAGGACTGATGGACCGACATCAGCAAGACCCCATTGTATTCTGAGGATGCTTGACGCCAACACAATAAGATGGCTGCTCACCAAAGAATCATTTGACACAAAATATTGACTTTATTAACCGGCTCAAACCAGCTTACAACCAGCTCGTACCAGCTAAGAGTCTAAGCTGGTCTTCGCTGGATTTTACAGCAGGAAACCACACTTTACTTCACTGCGGAGTAGATGTGATGTGTGTGTGTCACGTGATTTCAGTCTGTTATTCAGAAGTAACAGGTTTTTTATATACATACAAATGACCCGTGCCGCCATTCATTGACGGCCTGGTGTGAAACCGCAGAGAAACACTTTGTATTATTTGTCACGGTCGGTAGGATCTCACTCCGTATTGAACGCGACGCCTCCCTCCTATTGGCTTCTGCATGAAACAAATTGAAAAAAAAGCCCCTTTTCATAGTTCTTGTTCTTGCGTAACCATGGAGACAGATTGTGTGAAGCCTGTATTTTTTTCCACCTGTTTGTTTAGTCGGTGCCTCTGTGATCCTCGGTTGCGAGAGTAATGCTCTGCAGCACTCGGTTAATTAGCCCGGCCAGCGCCGAGCCCGATGCCGACTCTCTGTTGTTCTTGGCTCGTGTTCACAGTCTCTCGTTTCCCATTTTCTCGTGTTTTCTTTAACTTTCTCTTTGTTTTCCCTTTGCTCTTCTCACCTCTGGTCTCTCTCTGTCGTCTCTCTCTCTTTTTCCTCTCTTGTTTACGCCTCGCTTTATTTTTCTGTCAATCCGCCGTCTTCCCTTTCTAACGATCTCTCACTTCTCTCTCTCTTGTGGTCTCATGTATCTCCGTGAGCAGAGCACGGCAGTAACGGTGCCAGGATTAGGAATAATGACTAATACACCCCCGCCCATGCTAAAAATATATGCATTTACAGTCATGTGAGACACTTTGGATAAAACAAACGGCATCTAACACATTTCATCACGTTAACTTGTGTTGGATTGTCACTGATTTGCTGATTTCACCCACCGATGTTTCATCACCTCCTTTCCCCCTGTCCAGCACCCCTCCCACAGTGACTCCTCCCTGGCCACGGGCAGTTCAGAGGGCAGCCTGCAGACCACGCTGGAGGAGGGCCTCAGCTTCAGCATCTCCCCACCACGGGACCTGGACCTCCCGCTGCCTCTTCTCTGCCCCCTCCCCAGCCACCCCCAGGGAACAGCCACAGAAGCCCAGGGCAACCCTTTACTAAAGGGCCGCAGCACCGCATTTAACCTCCAAGCCACTAGGGGGCACCAGAGGAGCCAGGGCAGCTGCGGTGGCGGCAGCACCAGCCCCGGCTGCCCCCGGCAGGACTCCATGGACCCCTCGGACGAGGACGTGGGGACGGGGGCGGGAGGGGAGGGCTGCAGCCAGGCCTACAACAGCGAACACTTGTCGGAAACGCTGAACAGCTTGTCGTTGACGTCGCTGCTCTCCCCGAGCTCTCTGGCGCCCCCGCTGGTGAAGAAGTGTAACAGTACGGGCTCGTTGGACCAGGCCAATCTATCTGCCCGGAGTAAAGACGGCCGCCATTTCTACGGCATAGATGCTCACGGCTACTTGTCCAACCCCTGGGCGGAGGGGAGGGCGAGAGGAGAGGAAGAGGACGGTGACATCACAGGCTTCAGCATGAAAAGCAGCAGCCGGTCCACCAACACAAGCACAAGGAAAAACAGATGAAACTCTTTCAAACTCTTGGAAACCTTTTGCATTTCTGGACCTTTCTCAGAACAGAGAGAGTTTTAATACCCGTCCTGTGAAACCTCCTCTGAACCTCGCCTCGTTAGTTAGCTGTCTGGTTTCTTTACCTCCTCAGATTTGGCTGCTTTGGATCGATCATCTCTCAGAAGATTACACTCGCGTCTGAGTTTTGACATCCTCTCTTTTCCCCCAGGACACACAGTTGCTCTTTGAAAGGGACTCGAGCCATGCTGATATACACAGTATTCAGAAAGCCATTAGAGAGACAGACATGAAATTGCAGTGATCGATGAACACTGCTGAGATGATGTTAGCTAGATGAACTCTCTAAAGAACAGGGCTAGCATGACCCAACGTGCCCCCTGCAAAAACACAATACTGTCACCCTTGGATGGATTGTAAACTCTGAGACTCCTTTTGAGGAAAAACTGAACTTTGTACAGTTGTTTTTTGTAATATCCATCACTAACAGTAGCATCAACCAACCTTTCTTCCTCTTTAGCTGATTCAGTAGGTTACAGAAAAACCCAGAGCTCGTACATTCGATGTGTTCTAACTTTTTAATGCCGACAACGTATTGGACTTGTGTGAATGTAGACATGTCTGTCTCAGTCTGTGAGAGAGAGAGAGCGAGGGAGAGAGCAGGAGAAGGAAAGAAAAGAGAGTAGCCAAGTCTGGAAATAGCCGAAGGGCGCCTTTGAATAGAAGGATCAATATGTGAAAGCTGCTGAGAAGACGAGTGGGTAGTCTGTGGGAGCTGTGGCCATTCCTCAGAAATGGACACTGTGCTTTCAACTCACCCATGAAAGGGCTAAAATAGGGAGGCTGCGTCGTCTCGAGTGCAGACCCGGGCCGAATAGTATTTGAAAATACTCTTTTGGGTTTGTAGTAGCCTACTTACAGGGTGTCTGAAAGTATCGTTAAGATACATCGAAGACTTTTAAGACCTATCTCATTGCAAGTTCAAATGAAATATAAGACTAATTATTATTCCACCGAAATGAAAATGAAAATGAAACCCACGCGGCTGTCAGAGTACGGCTGTGCATGGCTGGGCTGATTTCTCGGTAGAAAAAGAAACAGCAACCCTTTTTAAGAACCTCTGAAACTGAATTGAACTCTTAACGGCTGAATCTAACGGTACTCAGAGACTCTTAAGGCTTTGAAATCGGGTATTCAAGACATTTTACGATTATTTCAGGTTCTGCAGGCACTTTGTACTCCGGTTCCAGATGGGTAGGGTTTGCCTCCTCGGAGTACCAGTAATTCTAAAATGACCCATCTGTTCACTCCAAAGGTAAAAATACTACCGCAAGCAATGAGGGCCAAACTACTGTAATTTGCAATTTGAGCAATTGTTCCCGCGTCCGCCGTTTTTGACAGATTGTGACGATCCGTCGTATATAGTTGTGTCATGTTTGGGATCCTGAATAGGTAGACCTCAGGTGGACAACACAAACGCACACGTGTACACAGTTATACACACATATTCTACATACAAGCGTACACACACACACATAGAGGGGATATTGCACAATCCAGCACGTATATGTACACACACACATATCACACAAAGATGTCAATGTCAAACCAATGCAGTATGTTCCTGTAGTTGTCTGATCTACTTACCTTGGAAGCAGAGTGACGAGAGGGATGAAACCTCAGGCTTTATCTCTTTGCCCTACTACGTCCTCTTTCCCCTCCTGAATCCAATTCAATTCCATTACGTGGTTTCCAGAGGAACGCTGGCGTATTAAAATTCCCCCCCTATCTGAGATATGCAATATGCTCCAGTAGACTCATATAGATAGATAGGCAATATGGGCGAGAGAAGATTATATTTATGAATTCATGTGTTAGAATAAAAATGTCACCGAGATTCAAAAGGTCACTGAAAGGTTGATGATGTGGACCTTCGTGTAATCCCAGAGTGGTGGAGTGTGTGTTTTCTCTTTTTTCTTTCCACCCCCCCAACCCGTCGTTTCTTTCTCTGAAATGCATGTGTTCTTTTTTTTTGTTTGTTTCCTAAATGTCATTCTAGTGCCATATAAAAGTGAGTTAGCTTTTCAACAGCCTCTGACTCCTGACCTCGTTCTTTCCACATGAAGGATGAATGAGAGTATTCCACTGCAAATATGATGTGACAATATTTTACTGATTTCTTTTCTCCCCCCCAGCATATATCAGTCTCAGTTCCTGCTTCAATCAATGGACCACACTCAGTACAGGCACTGCAATCACTGAGCTTAGTTTATCTAATCAAGATGGAGCCAGTGGTGTGGTAGATGATTCAGCCTGAAGATGGCAGCAGGCCAGAATGTCTACCTGATTAGTTACACACCTCGATGAAATATATTAAGCTGAAAGAAAGATTTAGAGTGCAGTCTGGATTTAGAAACACAATGATGCCCATTGTAGAAGTTCACCTTTATGCATTCATCCTGCACAACATTGCAGGATGGCTTACACAGTTTCTGAAACTATACTATTTTTCTCTTAAACTTGAAACACAATAAAACAAAATGGAAAACAAAATGCAAAAAGACAAAAATGTTGTCTTCTCAAAATTGAATTTTGTGTCCAATGGAAACACACACAGCATCATATCAATAGTAAACCATTGCACGCTGATGTTCCCAATGAAAAACTACTATAAATACCTTTACTTATCAGTAGCTGTTACAACAAAATACTGTAAACATTTCAGCAGGAACAGAACAGAACACAATAGGACTGCTGTCTTCTCCCTGGCGAAGCAGTGAGGGAATCCATCAGCCTGGATGGATTCCTGGATGCTCTTCCTCCTCCTCCTCCTCCTCCTCCTCTTCCCCTCGTCTGCCTCTCTCTGAAATGTTGTTCATTTAGCATTTTGAATGGAGCTTGTCAACATGAACACAAGAGACTGTGCCAAGTATACAGAAGTACTGCAGCCAGCGTTTTGCACTAGTTTAGTGTCTAGAGTGAAAAGCAGAAAATGTGCTTGTATTTTCCTAGAATTGGTTTTAGGGTTCGGTACACGAGGGTCCGTTATCCGTCTCAAGTTCCAGTGTTAAACAACTGAGAAAAACTGTAGTACTATCGGCAATTCCTTATTAAATAGTATGCAGTAGGTCCAAATTAGCAATGTGCAACTTTTCTCCTTGAGCCACTGAAGTGTATTATTAGTCCCGCCCTCTCGGCTGGTCAAGTTCACTGATAACATATAATATATCCTGATTATTTATTGTTATTTTATTGTAAAAAGTGTCATATTGCAGCTTTAAAGCTACATGATAAGGTCTCTCAACCAGCTGGTTACCGGACCTGCTTGGGACTTCTACAATGGCTGCATCTGTGAGTGTTGAGGTGAGTGTTGAGGTGAGTGTTGAGGTGTCTGTTTTTAAGCCTTTAAACAAGGAACTGTGATTTGACTGTGCACGCTGCATGCTCGGTTCTTTCATACAGGACCCCCTTCCGTCTCGTAAGGTCAAAGAACACCGACTCCAACAGAGATGATTATTTTACAGACGGTTTCGTTTCAGCTCAGCAAACAGAAGAAGAGATGCGGCCTCTGCTGTCTTCGTTGAGGTAATCCTGGGAAATAAACTCCTGGGTAAATACTTGTACGTTGTAAACGGCGGGTTTGGGCGCTCTGCTACTACTGGGCTTCGTGTTTAATCATTTAGTTCGTTTTGAAAACCATGCAGGGATTGAAAACCCTGCAGCCTCCTTTGGTCGCCTGATACCAGCGCTGAGAGAGCCTTCTTACCAATAGTTAGATTATTATTGGAGAAACATTACAGCTTTGATCCGGGGAAAGTTAATTTCAAAGCGCGCCGCAGGACAATATCACTTATTTGACGAGTCTTTGATCTAATACTCACCAAGGCAAAACGCCAGAACGGGAAAACACATGACTTACTCTGTTCTCTAACACGCATGGAGACAAATGAGCACATATCAATGTCTGAATGAAAGAAGAAACTTACTGACCTGATAAGACGACACACACACACACACACACACACACTAACATATAAGTAACCACACAAAGTCAAGGACAGACACACACTCGTACAGTATATAGGAAAATATATACTTCTCACTCCTGTTTTCGTCTTCTCCTTTACTCTCCCTTCCCTCTTTAACACCTCCTCCTCCTCCTCCTCACACATTCACACACCACATCCACATTAAGCGCCTCCACGCTCCTCCGATGCCGCCCAGTCCCTTTCATTTCCCATTTCCCTCTCTGAGTTCAGCCATTAGGGCGAGAGGCTGCCAACGCAGACACAGCTTTGCGATCACATAAACCCCCTGTGGAAATTCATTCTGACTCTATTTTCTGCTCATTTCCTGGTTGCTGGACTAAAGAGCAGTGAAAACTGTTAAATCTACAAGACTCTTCTAGCATGCGACAGCAGCAAGGCACGTGTGTGTCGACTATTATGAAGCAGATCTACAGAGTAAACTAGACTAGCATAGTGGGTAATGACCACAGTACTGACCCTGCCATGGTTAGGGGCTGTGTACCTGGGACATCCTGGGTTCGGATCCTGCCTAGGACCGTTGTCTCATGTCACACACACACACACACACACTGTCCCATCTCCCATGTCTGTCTCCACTGTGAACTATCCAATAAAGCAGAAATGCACCAAAACCTGAATAAAAGTGTCCACCAACTGTTAGCCTGCTAAGCTAACACCAAGCCAGTTACATGAAACGTCTAGCAGATATTTCATAGTGATGAATATCAGCTATCAAATGAGTTCAGTCCGTTTCTGCACTGACACACGAGTCAACAAAGTGTGCGCAGGTCACACCGGCCAACGTTCCTCTGGTCCTAGAGGATAGACGGACCTCCAGCAAATGGCATCAAGTTGCTTGTTGTGTGAGCGTATTGTTAAACTCTACCAACAAAGTCCATCCTGCTCTGCATGGAAGAGCAAGGCCCTACTATCAGACACATACAGCCATGCACACACACACACACACACACGTGCACACACATACACACACACTACCCTCTCCCTCAGGGTCTATGTTTCTGTCTTCCTGAGGCTGAGCCAAGCTGTCCACAGCACAGCGTGATAACACCACCTTGGAATTAGCGAGCGGAAACCTCACACCTGAGAGGCCACACACACACACACACACACACACACACACACTTGGATGTCACTTGGGACATAAATAATCAAAAGCAGCATGTAAACAAACAGCAGGCTCACCTGTATGGATGTCCCTCAGCCTGACCTCTTCAATGTGACCAGGAGGAAGAGAAAGGGATCAAAGAGTGATCAGACCAGTGGGAGATGAACATTAATAGCTGGATGGATGGATGGATGGATGGATGTGTGTGTGCAAAATGTACAGGACTGACTTACGGCACAAAGACGGGGCCTCAACCAAAACAGGAAGAGGACTGTCTCTCTCTATAGAGACGTACAGAGAGGTACAGATGCTGTATATTCAGTCTGTCATATTGAGTCCAGTCAGTCTGCATTGACTGAATCCAACCCTAACAAACTCCACCTCCATCTGACTGAACAGTTCCAGCACTGAATTTGAACAAAAAGTAAAACTAACCCCCTTTAGAAAACGGCTCCACTGCTATTGTAGCTTGGTAATCACAGTGAAACCTATTTTATTTTCTACTTCATGATCGGTTTGTCAAATTGGCAAAACGAGAAGCGATTAGCCACGGGGTGGAGAGCGTTCACGTTCTGTGGAGAAATACAAAAAATTATCTTCCATCATGGGGGAGTTGGAACGTGAACACACACACACACACACACACACACCCTTGACAAGTGAAGCATGACCACTTGATAGAATTTACAGTGCAATAACAAGATAAGAGCTCTCTCCATTTAATTCCAATTCCCATTAAAAAATGTAATTAGGGCGCGACGTGGCTCGGTCCGGGTCGCGGACAGACGCTTCATCAGCCACATGTGTGTTTCCTCTCTGTCTCCGGCGGGCTGCACAAAAGGAGCCGTTGAGGGGGAAAAGAGGAAAGGCCCGCCGAGCAGGCAATTACCATCCTCACTTCCCCCCCATCTCCGGCAACAGGCTTAACGTAAAGCCCGTAGACGGAAGCAGACAATGGGTAGAAGTGTTTAAAAACGAGCTGCGTGGAAGAGCCAAGTATGTCCGGTCTGACACACCAGCAGCCAGCAAGAACTGAGAGACAATACAAGAGTGATGGCTTCTGTATTTCTACTGGCAGAGACTCATGCACTAACTCACACACACACACACACACACACACACACACACACACACACACGGCCCTGCAGTTTGGCATGAATGGACATTGTTTGTGTGTAAATGTGTTTGAGCATGCAACAGTGATCATCTGTGTGTGTGCATGTCGGTGTGCATCTCTACACCTGCATGCCTGTATGTGCACACACCTGTGTCTGGGTGTATGCAAGCATATGTGTGTGTGTGTGTGTGTGTGTGTGTGTGTGTGTGTGTGTGAGCTTGTTTCAATTCCGTCAGCAGTCTAAAGAGGAGGCTGAGGGAAAATCAAACATGACGTGACTGCCATGACTTTGTGGGCTGTCTTGGTTTGCAGAATCAAGGGCAATCACAGAGGTTGTGTGTGTGTGTGTGTGTGTGTGTGTGTGTGTGTGTGAGTGTACATGCTTGTGGATGTGTGTACATGCCTGCCTGTGCACATCGAGTTGTGGACATCACTGTGTAAATCCTATCACATACTGTAAACTGTAATTCCCAAGCTAAAAACGTGGGGCGATACGAGGAGGATGAGGAGGATGAGGAGGATGGGAGGATGGGAGGATGAGGAGGAGAGGGCTGGCTGGTCAGTGCTCTAACAACCTAATCGAAAGGACAAGAGCGTCAATCCGGGGAGTTAACTGAGCCCAGGTCAGTTAAAAGAGAAGCAGGGTCACTAGGTTGGGCTGCTGTTCAGCCTCTTCTGCTGAGTCCCGTAGAACGCCGTGATACGTCGACATCCATGTCTCTTTTCTTTCCTCGGACAATTGGTGTAGTATATGTGGAGTATATGTGTGTGTGTGTGTGTGTGTCCATGTGAAGAACCCTTCAACCTTAATTTTCGTGCATGTGTCACAAACAGTTCATGTCAGTTTGTGTGTCAGTGTGTGTGTCACGGAAATGGGTTTCTGAAGGACTCTGGAGGACTCCTCAAGATCACCGATGACGAGGTCCGGCCTTCGCTCACATCTGGAATGACATGTCTTAAAGTGAAGTGTGTTAATCCTGCTGTTCATTTGTCTCTGTGGTCTAGGAGCCGTTCTTCAGCTTATTGCTGCTGTCGGAGAAAACAACACATTACATATATTTTGGTGGGTTTTTTTTCATTTCCATACCTGAAATTATAGTTTATACGTTTATGAAATAAAAACATAATATAATAGGTTGTGCTCATGTAGGACACTCCTTGTGAATGCACCTGTGCCTTTTCCCAGTTATTTCCAATAGTTCTTCTCGTGTTTTTGCCGCTCCGAGTTGAACATGTGCCGTGCAGCAGGTCAACGTCAGACAGAAAACAAACCATCAGCGCCGGGAGGGAAGTTCCTCTCCCAGTGAGGAACTTTAACTATAATCTCTGTTTGGAGATGAGCTCCAGTTTCCTTTTCAACGTCACCCCCTTCCCCCGCTACTTCAGGTTAGCTAGCTAACGCTAATTAGAGAGTAGCACAGCGATAGTGCCCTTGTGCCCTTTGAGTTCCTCCTCTCTCTGTTAGCAGCGACGCTCAGAGCTGCGTTGTGCGCTAGAGCATGAGGAAGAAAAGCATCTGATCACGGCCGTATGGATCTTTAACAGGAAAGAAATAGATTCTGGGATGAATTTCTTTTGATCTCTTTCCCTCTCTTTTGGTCTCTCACACCTCTTTCTTTTTACTTTCTTTTTACTTTCTTTTTACTTTCTTTTTACTTTCTTTTTACTTTCTTCTTACTTTTTGCCTAAATCTCCGTCTTTCGCTGAGTGTGTATACATCCTCAGGGGAATTCACTGGCAATGTGTGTGTGTGTGTGTGTGTGTGTGTGTGTTGAGCTTGTGTGTAGGAGACAGAAATGGATGAGACAAGGCAGCTTTTTGATCATGCCTTGCTCCCGTCTACCTCCGTCAGTAATCACCTGTCATGGCATCTAACCCGTTTAGTGGTAAACACATCAAACCTGCACACACATGCACGTACCCACATGCACACACACACACACATGCATACGGGCTCACATACATACAGCCCTCATGCATACACACATGCACACACTCGAACGGTAAGTCTGATCACACCACCGCAACACTTTACTTCATTACCTTCACTTCCTGTCTGGATTTCCATTCTTGCGGTGTCATCTCTGCTGGAGGAGATATCGCCTCCAACCCACCAGCTCTGCTAACATGACTGACGGCAGCGCTGATTGAGGTAATTCAAAACCGAGCTCCTGAAAAAGGTGAAGAAAAGAAAATAAGCTTTGATAAAAGAATATATCTCACAAGACACATTATAGTTAATTATAGATAAGTTCTCGCCTATAGATAGAAAATGCATGTCATGTATTATATTGGGGAGGGGGGGGGCACATGGAGACAGCCATGTTGTCGTCCGTAGGGGGGAGAGAGGAGGGTGAGGGTGAGGGGGGGGTGTGACCTGGACCCCCTTGTCATGTCAAACCTGTTGAAAAACAGCTGTAGCTCATCAGCCCTGATCCACCCGGCTGCTCATAGCCTGTAATCTCCCTCATCCCACTCCACACCTCCTTCAGGCTGCTCTGCCGCAGATGGAAAGAGATGTAATGGCTTGAACTGAGACAGGAAAGGAAAGAGAGGGGGAGGAAAAGGTGCCAGAACAGCTAATTGGCTACACTGCTCTGCCCTGACCTCTCTGGTGTGGACAGCTACACAGTCCCATCCAGCAGCCCCTCAGAGAGCCCTCTAGCTTCAGTCTGGTACCCAGAGAGACGACATGGAGCTCCCGATGCCGCCGTCCACCACCGCCGACCCTTAATGAACAGCAAACATCTGCTGGCTGCAGTGAAGAGGTGTGAAGAGGATCAACCCAGAGCTCTGTTCCCCCCGAAACACAGAGGGACCTACAGAGGGACTGACAGAGGGACCGAGAGAGGGACCGAGAGAGGGACCGACAGAGGGACCGACAGAGGGACCGACCGAGGGACCGGGACCGACAGAGGGTCTGACGGAGGGACCGACAGGGGGAACGACGGAGGGTCCGACAGAGGGACTGACAGGGGGACCGAGAGAGGGACCGACAGAGGGACCGACAGAGGGACCGAGAGAGGGACCGACAGAGGGACCGGGACTGACAGAGGGACCGACAGAGGGACCGACAGAGGGTCAGACAGAGGGACCGAGAGAGGGACCGACAGAGGGACCGGGACCGACAGAGGGACCGACAGAGGGACCGGGACCGACAGAGGGACCGACAGAGGGACCGGGACCGACAGAGGGACCGACAGAGGGTCAGACAGAGGGACCGACAGAGGGACCGACAGAGGGTCTGACAGAGGGACCGACAGAGGGACCGGGACCGACAGAGGGACCGACAGAGGGGCCTATAGAGGGACCGACAGGGGGACCGACAGAGGGGCCGAGAGAGGGACCGACAGGGGGACCGACAGAGGGGCCGAGAGAGGGACCGACCGAGGGGCCGAGAGAGGGACCGACAGGGGGACCGACAGAGGGGCCGAGAGAGGGACCGACAGGGGGACCGACAGAGGGGCCGAGAGAGGGACCGACCGAGGGGCCGAGAGAGGGACCGACAGGGGGACCGACAGAGGGGCCGAGAGAGGGACCGACCGAGGGGCCGAGAGAGGGACCGACAGAGTGTCCGACAGAGGGACCGACAGGGGGACCGACAGAGGGACCGGGACCGACAGAGGGTCCGACGGAGGGTCTGACAGAGGGACCGACAGAGGGACCGACGGAGGGACCGACGGAGGGACCGACCGAAGGACCGACCGAAGGACCGACGGAGGGACCGACGGACCGAAGGAGGGTCCGACGGAGGGACCGACGGAGGGACCGACAGAGGGACCCACCGAAAACCGACAGAGGGACCGACAGAGGGACCGACCGAGGAACCGACAGAGGGGCAGACAGAGGGACCGACAGAGGGACAGACAGAGGGACAGACAGAGGGAACGACAGAGGGACAGACAGAGGGACCGACAGAGGGACAGACAGAGGGACCGACAGAGGGACAGACAGAGGGCCCTTCACTGAGCACTCCAGCATCTGCCCCCATAAGTGAATGTGTATACATACATATACATATACATACATATATATACTGTATATATACTGTATATATACTGTATATATGTACTCCAGCATCCACTCAAAGGAGACCAGTAGATTTGGATGATTTGGCCTTTTACAGCATTGATTAATTAATTGATTTATTGACTATTTTAGTTAGTGAATGTCTGAAATGAACCTTTTTGGCTGAATTGAGTTTTGAGACCTAAGAGGTTTCCTATATTGAAACCAATATCATGCTGTTGTCTTTATGGTTGCTACCGAATGCACATAAACTGCATTTATAGCTCTTTTTCATGCAAGTCAGAATCCCAGAGATGTCTTCGGACAAGGCTGCAGATAAATCCCCCATCTCTTATCTCAACTCTCAGTTCAAGCACAAGTTAACCAACGGGCCAATGGACCAGAAGCCTAGTGTATTACATCAGGTCCTGTTAGGTCCTGTTGGTCCCAGGGCGGGACAGGTGACTCTAGGTACTCTATTAGGCTGCGGTGCTGAATGTCGTCATCCCTTCCACAAGGTCACCCAGTGGATGCTAACATCCACCCGCCAACCACTGACTCCTAGCGCTCCGTTTCTTGAAAATGGTGAACCGTGATGAAGAGTGTTGCGTCGCTTTCTTTTCTTGTTCAGAATGGAAATGTATTCTGATGCTGTGCAGGAGGAGATTCTTAGCGAGAGCTCACCTTTTGAAATCTGTTTTCAACGCAGAAAACACTGAACTCTGAAATGTGCCTCAGCATTACTCCTCTGTGATGTTGGAGACAACTCAGAGGTCTATCAATTCACAGCCTCCCTGTAAATACACCATACAGACATACTGATTCCCACTGGGGTCTCCCATACTGAACATTTATGGAGTCCACCAAATGGCATACATCAAGTTATATCCATCACCCTGCCCCCTAAGTGACCCACAAAAAAGAGGAACCCCAGACCTCCTGACACAGATGTGAGCTTAAAGACGAACAGCGTTTGGTTCCCTCTGGTCCAGCGGTCCTTAATGTTCAACTAGCATCTGAATCGGTTTACCTAGACATGGTCAGGCTAATGAGACGCAACCCGACTGGATGAGCATCGATTTCTCTGTGACGGCTCAAAGGGAATCGGTGAAGACTGGAGAGGGTATTGCCTGGAGAGAGAGAGAAAGAGAGGAGGAGAGAGAGAGGGAGAGAGAAGAAAATGAGAATTTAATAGAGAGAGAGAGAGAGAGAGAGAGGGGGGGTAGAGAGAGAGAGAGAGGCTGTGGTAGATTGCGCAGCCCAATCAAGCGCCTCAGGTAATTTCTGCTCAGACCAGTGAACATGGTATTGTTGTATTAGAGTGGACAGGCTCTTCCAATCAGATCATTGGACCAGGTCCTGTGTGTGTGTGTGTGTGTGTGTGTGTGTACACCCCCCCCCCATCTAATACCAGCTTATTGACTCACACACTGCAGGTCACTTCGGCCCCTTGGTCTTCTCCAAGGTTGCATTCATGTTCTTGTCAGCACCTGTGTTTCGGAAATTGCATTTTGTTAGTCTGATGCTGGAGTAGTCAGTACGTGTGTGTGTGTGTGTGTGTGTGTGTGTGTGTGTGTGTGTAACTGAGCATTAGCAGCGAAGGCATGTGTGTGTGTATACAAGCGCTTAAGAGAGCAACAAACGCTCTCCATCGCTGCTGTATTGAAGAACCAGAGCACCAGGAGCAAAAAGCAAGCAGAGTGAAAAACATCAATGCTTGCAAACTCCCGTCATCCTCACCCCCGCCCATCCTCACCACATTCTACCGTGGCACTGTTGACAGCGTCCTGACCAACGGCATCACCATCTGGTACGGGAACTGCAACCAAAAAGACCGCAAGACCCTGCAGCGGACTGTGAGGACGGCGGAGGGCATCATAGGGGTCTCCCTCCCCCCTCATCCAGGACACTTACCGGGAGAGAAGCCTACTGAAAGCCTCCAGCACCGTGGCGGACTCTCTCCCAACCCTCTCTCAGACTGTTTGACCCCCTGCCGTCCGTCTGGCAGGAGGTACCGCATTAAGACCAGCACCACCAGGATAAGCAACAGCTTCTTCCCCCAGGCTGTCAGGACTGCTCAACACCTCGCTGCTACCCAAAACACACACATGCACACACACATGCACACACACACCCTGCACTTTACACTTGACACTTCATACTGAGCACATTGTTTTTCCCACTATATATTTTATTCTTTTATTTATTATGTTGGTTGTATTTTATGTCTTATGTTCTGTTTTTTGCACCTCGGTCCTGTGAGGAACGGCGTTTTGTTTGGCAGTGTGTGTGTGTGTGTGGTTGTGTATGTGTCTCTAACCATGCATTCACACGGCGACCAACGTGATCAACAAGTCTCACTGGAAGTCCATTAATTTCCTATGGAGCTGAGCAAGCAGGGGAACTCAGCCGACGTGAGAACAGTCAACAAGCAGTCAACAGGTAGGGTAGCTGCTTTGGACATTCGCTGAGCTTTAAGTACAAGGCAGCAGATGACAATGGAGTCATGCAAAGAGAGAAAGTCTAGACAGACATTTCACCGTACTGATGTCAAACAAATACAATCATAAAAGCACAGAAGAGTAACTGTCCATATAAATGGTAAGATCAACCACAGAAATGCACAATTTCATTTTCGAATTCTCCTTTAAGAAAGAGACACATGAGCATGTCAAAGAAGGAATAGATACAGTAACAATGCACGTATGGTGACTTCCTATTGGCTGTGTCTGTGAGTGTCAGTGGGTGTCTGTGTGTGACAGACAGATAAAGAGAGCATGTATGTATGGACATGATAAGCATACCTCCACATCCATACGTCTCCCATACTGCCAGTCCATGACATCACATCATTTAGTAAGGCTAAACTGCTAAACCCTGACAGGCAGTGGGCCGACCGTGCAGCTAATACCAGGACCTATAGAGAAGATAGCAAGTACCCCAATATGCACACACACACACACACACACACACACACACACACACCACATGCATTGATATTCATTCCCCCTCTGCTATAAACTCGCTGTATTTTCATGGTTAGCATATGAGCGCTTTCAAATGAGACCGGTCGGCTGCTCTGGCTTCCCATTGGACAAATGATTGCAGCTAAAGAGCTCTCTGGACCAATCAGAGCACGCGTTCAGGGCTGTGTGTCCACCAGGAACCTCTCGTTACAGCACGGTCTTCGATTTCTTCGTGTTTACGATGGAATTAACACGCTGTTGCATGCTCTCCTCCCTCCTTCTCTCTCTTCGTCTCTCTCTCTTTCCCTGTTCATGTTTGAAGGTTGTCATCAGATTCGTCTTTTCTTCATCTCTTCAGAAATAGGGTCTCAATAAGATCGATAAGGTCTCCATTTTGTATCATTTTGTGGTCACCTACATCTGAAATGTTGCTCCTAAAACCCCTAGCATGTGACATATGAAATGTTAGTAAGCTCCTACTATATGGCTGCATGGCTTCAACAGGAAAATGCAACAGGATGTGAAAACGGTGCACGCTTGAGAAGGAGTCATAAAACGTAATTTTCTTTTCACTCATCCCTCTATCCTTGTGAGGACATATGGTCCTCATAAGGATGTGTGTCCGTGTGTGCATTCTTGTGTCTCTATCCTTGTGAGGACATATGGTCCTCATAAGGATAGAGACACAAGAATGCACACACAGATGCACACCAACAATACCCAAGACACACACACACATATATATAGTCCTCCAGACACTCCACACATATTCCAATCTCCTCTTCTCCCCTCTTGCCACATATGCAATTTGCAATCCATCATGTAGGGTTTAGCCTCAGCCCACACTCCACATTCTGCTCTGCTCTTCATTTCCAGATGCATATCAAAGCCTATGGGGGGGTGGGGGTATATATACCGAAGCCCTCACTATCTTCCCCTGTCACGTTGATGGGCAATACTTTTCCATCCACGTTACATAACTCAGATAAACCTTTTGAAAGATCCGCCGCCTCTCGGTGTGCAAATCTTTAATCCGCGCCGATGCAGCCGGGGCATTAGTCGGTTTAATTTTCAATAAACGGTTTGTTTTACCATTAAGGTGGACGCTTACACACAAAGCGCCTTAACCAAACTACGAGTGCATGTATTTTTAGTACCGTTCACTGACTCTGGTTGTTCTGGCTGCCATCTTGTTTTGACATCATGTGTTGGTGAGAATTTACATCGGCGAGTCGAACCTGACTGGGACCAAACTGAGTGACTCTCCTGATCGTCTCCATCTATTTCTCTCCTTCTCTCCCTGTTTCTCTCTCCTTCTCTCCCTGTTTCTCTCTCCCTCTCTCCCTCTCTCTCTCTCTCTCTCCCTCTCTCTCTCTCTCCTTCTCTCCTTCTCTCCCTCTCCCTTCTGTTCATCTCTTCCTATATAAATTCCCAGTACAATCTCAGCTTTACCTCTTCTCCTCCATACCTGATTTCTCTCTTCATTCTGTGGATTTGATGTGGTTGTCTGTTGCCATAAATAATACAGTAGAGCAATGTCGGGAAAATGCATGGAGGAGTGGAATCACATACACACACACACACACACACACACACACACACACACACATTGAAAAACACTCTCTCACACACATGAGAGAAAGAAACCTAAGTGAGATTCTTAATTCATTCTGTTCTATAAATGGAGATATGATAATGTCCTCTTCTCTCTCTCTCTCACACACACACACACACACACACACACACACACACACACACAGTGATCCCACTAAAATTAAATGCTTAATTCATTCTGTTCTATAAAAGGAAGCACGATAACATACACACACACACACACACACACACACACACACAAACACACATTCAGTCAAAAAAGAGTGATGCTTGATGAAAAGTCATCGATACTGAGCGTGATAGGCTCGGCAGAGCGGCTTTGATCTCAGCAGCAATAAACAAACCAGGCAGGGGCAAGATTATTATTTAGCTGATGTTAGTAATGTTAGCGGCGCCTCCCACAGCGCCACTGTAATCTTGTTATCTAAATGATGCGCTGGAATGAGGGGGAGGCAGAGAGAGGGGGGGGGGGGGTGAGAGAGGCAGTGGGTGTAAGAGTAAAGAAGTCAGAGAGAGAAGACAGTAACTCATCTTATCTCCAAACTGATTAGAGAGAATAGACTCAAACGCTTTCACTATTTAACCCCTGAACGTCTTGCAACACACACACACACACACACACACACACACACACATCACAAACATACACCCAAAATGAAAAAGGTCTGCATGTGTGCAAAGATTGAAATGGAAGAGAGAGAGGGGGAAGAGAGACATAGAGAGTAAACAACAGAGTGAGAGGAGAGATCATGGATATGGATGGAGGGGTGTTGAGCCATGGCTTCAACAGGAACAAGGCAGGACATGTGACCGGGTCCTTAGTCAGCCAATCAGGTAAC